>VMDO01007212.1:0-93203 GCA_007922755.1 Pedetes capensis | reverse complement strand
GAATGGTTGGTCATCTACCAATTCTTTCTTGTATAATGACTCTGTGTATTCTTCCCATCTTCTTTTGATGTTTCCTGCATCATTTAATATTTTCCCTGTAGAATCTTTCACTACTGCCACTCGAGGCTTGCATTTTTTCTTCACTTCCTTAAGCTTGAGAAACACAGAGCATGGTCTTCCCTTTTGGATTTCTGCCTCCTGCTCCTTGCACGTGTCATTATAATATTTGTTTTTGTCTTCTTGAGCTGCCTTCTGAAATTTTCTGTTTAGTTCCTTAACTTCATCATGTTTTCCTTTTACTTTAGCTGCTTGACACTCAAGGGCAAGTTCCAGTGTCTCTTTTGACATGTAATTTGGTCTTTTTTTCTTGTCTTTTTAAGAACTTTTTGCTTCCTTCTTGAATGATCTTTTATGTCATGCCACAAGTCTTCTGGTCTCCTCTTTGTATCTAATGCATTAAACCTATTTTTGAGGTGGTCTCTGAATTCAGGTGGGATATACTCAAGGTCATACCTTGGCTCTTGTACACTTGTTCTATTTTCTTCAACTTCAGTTTGAACTTGCATATGAGAAAGATCATAGCCTTCAGTATGGGTTGCGACTAAACAACAAAACAAAAATTCTTATGATTTGATCAGTATGCAACTTCACAATAAGTGGAGAAAAGATTGAGGTTGTCCAAGATTTTGCTTTGCTTGGCTGTATAATCAACACGCATGGAAGCAGCACTCAAATAAATCAAAAGACGCATTGCTCTGGGAAAAGCTGTGGCAAAAGATCTTTTTAGAGTATTGAAATGTAAAGATGTCACATTGAAGACGAAAGTGTGCCTGACTCATGCCATGGTATTTTTAGTCACATCATAGGGTTGTAAAAGCTGGACACTGAACAAGGGAAACAGGAAAAGAACAGATACTGTTGAATTATGGTGCTGGAGACGATCACTAAATACACTATGAGTGCCAAAAGAACCAACACATCTGTCCTAGAAGAAGTGCAACCAGAGTGCTCCTTAGAAGCAAGGATGACGACTGCGTCTTACATATTTCAGACATGTAGTCAGGAGAGACCAATCAGTGGAGAAAGACATCAAGTTTGGGAGAGTGGCAGGTCAATGAAAAAAAGGAAAACCCTCCACCAGATGGATTGACAGTGTCTGCAACAATGGGCTTAAAAATAAATAAGATCTTGTGCCTGGCAGAAAATCGGGAAGTGTTTCAATCTGCTGTACATAGCGTTGCTATGAGTCAGACTAGACTCAACAGCACCTAACAACAACAACAACAACAACAACAAAGCTCTTCGGACACAAATAATCAGAATTTTCCTGTAGCTTTTTTGAAAAACATTATGTAATACATTAAATTTTGATGCAATTTTAATTTTTTAAAGTCAAATTAATTCAAGCTCTAATTCATAAATTATAGTAAACATTTATTTATCTCATAGAGGATGTTACTTCAATTAACATCTGATAATTTTAACCTTATCTCTCTACACACCAACATCCTGTTTTATCTGCCCATCTTAAATGTCATCTCTTTTGTAAAACATGACCATGTAGTGTTTTATACCATTTTCCTCGGTAAAATGATTTCATTCCTAGCTATTAGAGCATTTTTGTGAACATCTCTCACATAGAATTAACAAATTTTGCAGTCAATAGTATAATTATCCATAAGATTTCCTTCACACCTTAAAAATTTACTCTTATACATATTTCATTTGATTCTCTAAACAATCCTGTAAAGTTACACACTAAAAATGAAAAACAGTGTGACCTAAGGCTTTCAGAGGCTTTTTCAAAATTGCAGCACATCAGAAGTTGAATCCAGAATTTTTAATTAAATATATTATTTTTCCAGTTCTACACTCCTTGTGATTACCATATTTTCAACTATATGCAACCACTGCTTAGTACAGAATATAGCAGAGAGTAAGCAAACATATATTAACTGGATTTGAAGTTAAACACTGGTTAAAAAAAAGTACACATTTATAAAACAACACGGAGTTTATTGCCTTCACAAACAGTACAAAAACAATCTACTCTTACAGAATGATTTAGAGGACACCATTAGAGTTAAGAGTTTGGTTTTTAGTTAGATGTGGTGGTGCACACCTGCAATCCCAGTACCTTGAGAGGTAGAAGCAGGAGGATCACAGATTAGAGGCCAAATGCATCCTGCATAACTTAGCAAGACCCTGTCTCAATTTAAAAAATAAAAATGGGGGCTGGAAGTGCAGCTCAGTGGCAGAGCACTTGCTAAGTATGCACGAGGCCCCCCCAGTATCACAAAAGAAAAAAAAATTCAGTTTCTGATATTAGACTTGGGTTCAATCCTAAAGTATTGTGAGATCTCTGGGCCTTAATTTTCTTATCCTTAAGATGGGAATAATAAATGGCAATTATCTTAAATTACTAGCATACTGAATAGGAATGTAGAGAAGATACCTAGTACAGTGTCTAGGACCTAGAGAGCACTCAACAAATTAATATGTGGCTGGGATTTAGCTCAGTTGGTAGAGTACCAGTCTGCTGTCTCTGAAGTCCCAGCAGGTTTGATTCCCAGAACCGCAAAATATGGGAGAAGGATGTGGCAATCCACTCCCAAGGCAATCCTGAAACAATCAGCCATTGAAACCCTATGAGGGTCATTCTGATTCAAACATGACTTGATGGCATCTAACACCAACTAGTATCAATATGAAACTCAAAGACAGAACTTACAAAATAGTAATTTGAAGAACTATGAAGGAAAGTAGAGCTAATTTTGTCCAAATATAATTGAGGTTTTATTTTTGTCTTTTCAATTTTCATCACTTGGACTACCCATCAGCTATTAACTGCTGCTCTCACATTGCTTATCTCTAACAGTTTCCATATGCCTTTTAATGCAAGTGATGTAGAGGTGTAGTTAGAAGAGACTGATATCCACAAGGTCTCTGAGGAATTACATAACCCATTCAGAGAACTTTCTAAAGTAATGGAAATGATTTGTATGTTCATTGGGGTACTGTTACAGTTGAATACTTCTGTCAAAACTCAACTGCTACACAAAATCCATGTATAAAGCCTTGTAAATTAAAAAAAAAAATCAGACTTTATAACCCTTGAACAAGTGACTTTCTTTTTCTGGCCCTCAGCTTTCTCATCTTCAGAAAGGGAGTATCTCCATACACACAGCAAGATTACAGTAATGTTAAAGGACGTGAGATCTGTAAAGTACTTAGGATAATGCCTGCACTGTTAGTTGCCAATTCTGGGTCCTCTAATATTAACTCCAGGCATTTTTCAATTTCACCTGACTCCCGAAACATTCATCCTAAATAGAAGCTATGTTCTCTCTTTATCCCTTCTCTTATTCAGCCCCAACTTCTGTTTCACGAAAATGTGGCTGAATATTTGATTAAAGCTTAACCTACATGCAGGGCACAGTCGTGTATGCCTGGAATCCCAGCGACTCAGGAGATGGAGGAAAGAGGATAGTAAGGACCAGGCCAAAGGCAGCCAGCATAACTTGTTGTTGTTAGGTGCTGTCGAGTCGGTATCTGACTCATAGCAACCCTCACAGGATTTCAATGGCAGATTGTTTCAGGATTGCCTTGGGAGTGGATTGCCAGGCCCTTCTCCCATTTTTGCGGTGCAGGGAATTGAACTCAGGACCTCAGAGACTGCAGCGCAGCACTCTACCAACTGAGCTAAATCCCAGTCCCTCAATTTGTTGTTAGGGTCAGACTAATAGCGACTCTCATAGGGTTTTTGATGGCTGTTTCAAGATTGTTTCGGGAGTGGGCTGTGATGTCCTTCTCCCATTTTTGCACTGTTAGGGATTGAACCCAGGGCCTAAGAAAGCACAGAAGCACAGAGAAGCATTCTACCAATTTAACCAAACCCCAGCCCCCTGCATAACTTATTGAGACTCTATCTCAAAAAAAAAAAAAAAAAAAAAAAGGACTGAGTGTGTAGTTCAGTGGTAAAGCACTTGCAAGGCATGTGTGAGGACCTGGGTTCAACCGCCCAGAATAGCAAAAAAGAATAAAAGCACCAAAAGCTTACTCCCCAAAACTTTAAAAATAAAATCATAATAGCTTTTTTGTCTTCATATTTCTCCCCCTGGTTCATCTAGCAAGGGCCAAAATTTTCTACCTTAAATTGCCTATCTTCTTTACTCATCTTGACCCCAAATTCTTCCTCTGTAAAGTCACTCAAAAGCCTAATGTGCCAATGAAAGGAAGCACCAAAGTAACCAGTTGTCAGAGATTAGAGATATAATAACTGTTGAAAGATACGCATTGATCTTCCAATATCCTCCTGTCAACTGCTACAAATATAGTCCCCCCACAAACCCTAAGCTACCCTTAGTAACCGATCAAGAAACAGCTGGGCCTCATGGTACATGCTTGTAATCCCAGCAACTCAGGAGGATGAGGCAGGAGGATCTCAAGTTTGTGGACAGAGGTAACTGGTGTAACATAGTGAGAACTTGTCTCAAAATAAAAAATAAGAAAGGGTTTGAGAGTTCATCTCAGTGGTAGAGCTCTTACCTAGCATGTGGAAACCACTGGGTTCAAGTCCCTAGTACTGCCAAAAATAAACTAAAAATTGTCATCTACATGTTTGTGTAAACATTGTAAACATTTATAGAATTTATTCCCTGTATTAGCCTTATGAACACAAATACGTTTCACTGCAGTGAAGAGTAACTAACTCCATACTGTGAAAATACAATTTTATTAAAGTAATATTTCCTTTTACCAGTTTTCAAGTCACTTTAAAGAGTATCTAAGCAATGTTCTTTGTTCTAGAACTCCAGGCCACTGGAATGATTTCACATTAGTCTAGCATTTACAGAATAAACATTTATTAAGTACCTAAACAAATAAGGCACTGGTGAAATAAAAATAACAAAAATCAGGTCAGAAAGGCAAATACCCTAACTAAAGCAGATAAAACAGAACTGCTAAAAATAATATCCTTTCCTTATACCTGTGAAGGATCTAGAAAACAGAATTAGGAGCACAGTTCATTCAACTGTCCACTGTTGTTTCCAGACCACTTTTCTATCATTTTGCCCCAATTGGCAGAATGAGCTAAATGTTATATCTCTTTCCCTCTTCTCCCTTGCTGTCATCTTTGTTGTTGTTGTTGTTGTTGTTGTTAGGTGCCATCAAGTCGGTATCCGACTCATAGCGACCCTCATAGGGTTTTCAATGGCTGATTGTTTCGGGATTGCCTCGGGAGTGGATTGCCAAGTCCATCTCCCATTTTTGCAGTGCTGGGAATTGAACTTGGGACCTCAGAGACTGCAGCCCAGCGCTCTACCAACTGAGCTAACATATAGTCATCTTTTTTCCTGATAGGCTCATTTATTGAAGGTTTCTATACTTGTGGCCTTTGACAGTTTTCTTTATTACACCTATCATCACTTGGAATGATTTCACATTTATGAACTTTCGACCTACCAGCACCAAAGTCCCTTGACCTTCCCAAATAATGTCACCCATTTAACATCATATCAATCTTTTCTATAGTGAACTCACTGAAAAACTTGACCAATTCAGAAAATAAACCTTGGTTTACCTTTTCACAGCAGAGCTTATTTACTTTCTGCCATCAATTTAATCCTTTAACACTTCAATGTTAATACTTCCTTGACCTGTTCCTGCTTTTCTTATCATTATTCCATTATGGCTTCATTTTGTCCTTATCAAGACCAAACCTACAATGTATCGCTTCAAACACTCCCTAGTAAGCACACTTAACATATTCACTTTTTTATTCTTTTGCCACAACTATCCCTTAAATCTTCCTATCAACCTAAACACCCTCTGCTCCTTTGAGCTGATGAGAAATGGTGCTGAAAGTCTTAAAAAGCAGAATAGCAGCTTCCTACATGCATGCTATCATTAAATATTACTTCTGCTTTTTAGCTAATTGCTGTCAAAAGGGTTTGTGCCAATATATCTTACCAAATAATGAAATAATGAGTTAAAAATTTACAACTAAAAATACAGTCACAAGAGTTTTCAACTACTCTAACATGGTAGACACTTGGCATATGTACCTATTTAAAATTAAATTTAAATAAAATTAGAAAGTCAATACTTTAGCTGCACTAGATACACTTTAAGTATTCAATAGATAGATATACACGGGTAGTAGCTATAATATTGAAGAGTTAAGATTACAGAAAGTTACCATCATGGCACAAAGCTTTATTAAATAGAGCTATTCAACATGTTCTATAGCAAGACTGCATAGCCAATATTTCAGATCACATAACCTATTATTTCCCACAGATCCCACCTACTGCTGTCCAGTGGCTTCAAGCTGTAGCAAGTAATATGTTCTATATTCATGCACCCAGAGTGGCCAATAAAGGCAGCAGCACCAAATACAGATCTCTTATCATCACTCCAGATGGAAAGGAGTTAGCTGTCCCTAATTATTAGTATCCTAGTCTATTTCCAATCAAGAAGATTGATCTCAAAATTGTCATTAAAGTATTGATTACAGTGCCTTCCAGATTTACTACCCAAAACTCACGATTGCATAGTATCTCACATATTACTAGACTAGACTATGGCAGAAGTTGAAAGTAAATATAAAAAAAGTTACCAAACCCTCTCAATATTAGTGGTAGTAGTTCATTACAAATTAAAAACCTAACCAGGTGTCTCCTCTCTCCCCTCCCCCAATTAACCTATCTAGTATAAATACTAAATCAGGTTGAGCAAAAGACAAATTGGTACTCTCCTAGGCTAAAGCAGGACCATAATCCTTGAAAAAAATTTTAGCCTTGTTATAAAAGCTCTACAAAAAATTTGACAAAATAGCAATCCTTAGGGTGAAAGTTAATAAAGATCTGTACTTCTTTTTCATTATAACTTACATGTCCATAAACATAAAAATGGCTTAGTTTTCCTTACCGAAAAACATGCTTTTTCCTTACCATACAGCTGTCTAGTTTACAGAAAAAAGAAAATATCAAAAAGGAAGAAGGGAAAGAAATGAAGCAAGATGATCCACACAGAACCATGTACTAGGAGATCCCTACAATATAACCCACTTTCTTCAGAAATGATGTAACACATGGCCAAATGACACTTAATAAGAGCAAGTTAGTATCATCTATCTGTCTTATCTCCCTCACAAAAAATGTTTTGCAATATAAACATAAATGTTAAGGACATGAATGTCACCTCAGCTCTTCTGATGATGAGCTAATAATTCCAAGATTCTTGTGACCAGAAAAAATCAGTATCTACTTTTATAGAGCCTGAGTATTCCAAAAACAGCTGCTCTCTTGGAATAGTACTTCTCAGCAATAAGAAATCAAGTTAGATATACAAATATTAGTTATAAAAAGCTAATATGAACATTTTAGAAAGGAAAAGCTATGGGCTTACCTGCAGTTAAGAGTCTATATGTGTGCTTTAACAGAAGAAATCAACATCAAATATTATCCCCTAAAAGTACAGGAATGGCACTTCTCTACATATGATTCTAATATAATCTATATTCATTAAGGAGGAAGAAAAGTCTAACCACAATCCTAACAGTGTTACATAGGTATAAGTATGTTTTTGCATTCTTGATATTCACTAAATAATTCAATAATGAAAAATACAGATTAGCAACACTTCCTTCTGCAAAACTTATTTTTTAATTCCACAACAACAAAAAATTAAATATAAAACAATAAAGAGCATACTACTGAGTACATGGTAAAATGTTTTCTCAACATTACTTTCAAATTCTGAAAACTGAGTAATCTCTATTATGTAAATAGCCTTTCCCTTCTTTAAAAGGATAACACCTCACAGAATAATGAATGAACACAATGACAACTGAAATAGTCAAGAAAGATCAAGCACATTCTAATATTGTGTAATTAAAGCTTTGGGCCAATGCTGCAGACTTAACTATAAAACTTTTAATCAGATTACAAAATCTTAAAACCTTTTCCATGTTTAGCAAATTAGGTAGAAATGAACTATTTGTCAAAAGCCAATAAAATACACTGGGAAGCTATAATTTTCATGATACACTGATTTTCCTTAAATAATACCTAAATCTGATTTACATTCTGCATCCTACCAACTGGTAAGGCAAATGGAATATGTTGTTTTTGTTGTTAGGTGCCATCGAGTCGGCATCCAACTCATAGCGACCCTCATAGGGTTTTCAATGGCTGTTTCGGGATTGCCTTGGGAGTGGATTGCCAGGACCTTCTCCCATTTTTGGGGTGCTGGGAATTGAACTTGGGACCTCAGAGACTACAGCGCAGCACTCTACCAAATGGAATATAGGTTTTGTAAAAATACACAGGTCTCTGTTCCACTTTCCATGAGTGTTTACATCAGAAGGGTCTATGAGGAAAGGAATCATGTTTGTTTTGAAAACAACTTACTCACAATGTAATCCTACTTTACACTCACCAGAATGACTAAAAAATTAGACAATATGAGGTACATGTTGCAGAGTATGTAGGACAACTAGAACTCTCACTACTTATGAGATTAAAAATTTATATGACCACTTTAGAAATCATTGGGTAATATACACTAAAAATGAACAAAAGCACATACATAGCCCAATGATTGCATTACAAGATATACTCCCCAGAGAAATGTGTATATGTGCATCAAAGGACATGTACAGGAATACAATACACAAGAATATTCTATATGGGCCCTGTTATGGTTAGAATCTTAAATGTCCCTCAAAATGCTCATGTGCTGATAGCTTAGTCCCCAGCTGGTAGCAATATGGGGTGGGGAACTTTCAGGAGTAGGACCTAGGTAACTGGAGGCATGCCTTTGAAGGGTATAATGGGATCCTGGCTCCTTCATCTGTCTCAGTGTCCATGTGTCTGTCTCTCTCTACTTCCCACTGCCATGAAGCACACAGTCTCCTCTGCCATATGCTTCTGCTGCCACAACGTTCTTGCTGGGATTATAGGCATGAGTCATCATGCCTGGCAACAGTCACATTCTTTTTAAGAAAAAAACATGCTAAGTTGAATAGAGTTTTAATACCAAAGTTTCTCCCCCTCTATCACCAACCTGACCACACTCAGATCTTCACCTCCTTTCCAACTCTAAGAGTTGACTTTTCTCTGCCATTTACTTAATAGAAATATCTGAGAAGCACTGATCTACCGTAGCAGGGTAGTTGTCGTTGTTGTTAGATGTCATTGAGTCAATAACAACCCTACATAAAACAGGCGAAACACTATCGTCAGTGCTTCTCTGCTAGTCATAGGAATTTCAATGGCAGATTGATTTTTCAGAGTGGGTTGCCAGTTCCTTCTCCCAAGCCTACAGCACCTGCTGTTCCCAGGCGGTCTTCCATCCAAGGTAATCCCAACACCAGGCCTGACCCTGCTTAGCTTCTGAGATCTGATGGGATTGGACGCCACAGTGCTTAGGGCTGCAGGCAGTAGGGTAGTTAGGAGGATTAAAATAAAATATATTCATAAAGGCCTCAGCACCATGTGTTACTACTCAATGAGTAGACCTTATTAATAAATCCCTAAGAGTGGGTTCTTGTAGTCCAAGGCTATTTTTAATTCATCACTGTAAACACAGAATCTAGCATATAATAGTTGGCCAATAATTGTGTATGAAGTAAATGAATGATACTAACCCCAAATTGCCTGCAGCCATAGCCCTGTGGCATCCGATCCCGTCAGATCTTAGAAGCTAAACAGGGTCAGGCCTGCTTAGTACCTGGATGGGAGACCACCTGGGAACACCAGAAGCTGTAGGCTTGGGAGAAGAACCTGGCAACCCCCTCCCAACAATCAATCTGCCATTGAAAACCCTATGAATAGCAGAGGAGCACTGACAATAGTGTTTCCCCTGTTGTACAGAGGGTCGCTATGAGTTGGATACCGACTCGACGGCACCTAACAACAACAACAACAACCCCAAATTGAAAAAGCAATGAAAAAAAAAAAGTGAAGATGAGAATGACAGAAAAATCAAGTTCAAAGGAAGGTCTTAATCTACTTTTGTTACTAGAGAATATAAGATTTTAAATCTTAAGATGAACCTACAAAACTATGTGGGTATCAAACCCATTTTGATCCCTCCATGTACCGTACAATGAGAATTGATGTGTTTTAACTAAGATTAAAATGTATTAAAAATATTTCCAAATACATTCTGTATGAGGCTGATAGAATTCTTAAATGTATCACAGGTTTTCAAGATGTCCATCATAACTCATCAATATTCTAAGTCATAACAGAGATGAAAAGAAGCCATATTTCAGCTGAACTTTTACCCAGTATTATTTTTATGAAAATAAAAATATTATTTAGATGTCAGAATTGTCAAAACAATAATCTTAACATTAGTTTTAAAAGACAAATCAAAGAAGTCTTTAATCTTAACTGCATGCACAAAATATGAAGGAACCATTTAACAACATCCGTTTCCTTTCCCTTTAAACAATCAATTGCACATATATCTTAAATCAGAAACAGTTTCACAGCTGGGCAAGGTGGCACAATCCCAGTACTTCTGAGGCTGAAACAGGAGGATCATGAGTTCAAGGCTAGCCTGGGCTACCTATGGAGCTCATGCCTCAAAAATAAAAAGAAACAACAAAATCACTATTTTTACTTAACAAAAATATACAAAAAGCATTTAACTACATAGAAAGCACTATTCTAAATATGACTCGCTTAATTCTCATAACTCTATGAGGTAGTACAGTAACATTACATTTCCATTTCATCTGACATAAGAGAAAACTGAGACTTTAAGTAACATGCCTAAAGTTATGAGGCTATTAAATGGCAGGATGGCTTCAAACCCTTAACCTTCAAGCAACACTGACTGCAGAGCCCTTAAGGAAAGGAGAACTAAACTTGTCCTGACTTCACTTCATGTTAGGAGATTAGCTGTTCTGAAGTTCCTGCGTGATCACCATAAAATGAGGAAGTATTAATTCCACTTTTTACTCATTCAAAGGCACTGATTTGTCACATTTTAACATTTTTGAAATTAATAGTATCTAACAACTGTAATTCACAGTGCTCTCTTTTTCTGTTTTGGCCCATAAAATAATGATGCATCTGGTAATTGACAGCAACTACCATTCAAGAAATTGTATCTCATGGGCCAGTGAAAAGAAGTAAATGAGATAAAGCATCTAAAGTCCCTGACACAATGTCTGGCATGGTTGCTTTAAAAACGATACTTCTTCTCTTTTAACTAAAATTATCTCTGAGGAAATTTAGTGGAAAAGTATTGTTGCACGATAGTGAGTTATCACTTTGTCAGGCCCATGTTCAAAAACATTTGCTTAGATAAAAATACTGGTTTCATTAAACAATTTGAAGAAAAAAATTTTATTGCTAAAAAACTTAGAGCTAGGAACGGTGGCACATGTCTATAATCCCCACACTGGGGAGGTTGAAACAGAAGGATTTAGAGTTCAAGGCTACCCTGGGCAATAAGCAAAACTTTGTCAAAAAAAAAAAAAAAGACTTGGTAAGGGAGGCAGATAAAACAACAGTGAGAATAAATCAGACAGGTGAGAAAATAAAACTTAGCAACAAGATTAAAGCATAAAACAAAATACTCCCACAATACTTCTTGATTCAAGTTAGTTCTCAAATACCACTTACAAAATGATCAAATGTAAAGGTATTTTTATCTTTTAAAAGATACACTTTAAATAATTAGAAATGTTTCACTCTGCTTTGTGTCTATGCCTCACTAAAACTTTTCTTGCAAAACTAAACAAATTAAATTCAGTTATGATGTTAGATACCTACTTTACAAAAGTTTAAACTAATAATAAAAGAGCCCACCCCAAAATTTAATTAAATAAAATCCAATCTGTATAAATGTTCCTTATGTTTGTACTTGCTTGGTAATTTCAAAACAAATTTATCCTATGATTTTATTTTTTGTCTGTAGCATGAAAACTACCTTTCAAGGGAATTCCCCACTACTACATGAATTATATCCAAATGATAACTGAAAAAATACCTAGAAGACTATTGCAATCTTTATTTTAAAAGTTAATTACTTTAGAGACAGGAGAGTTATCAGATAAAGAAGGGCATTATATTGAGAGTTTAAGGCTAGCCTGGGCTACAAATATGACCTTGTCTCAAAAAAGACTTGGGAAGGGGAAACAATAATAATAAAGGAGTGAATTCTCCAAGATCTAACAATTCTTAATGTGTATGTGCATAACCACAAACCATCAAAATGTATAAAGCAAAAAAGTGATAGAATACCAAGGAGAAAGAGATAAACCCATTATTATAATAGGATACTTTAACACCACTCTAACAGAAAAGGGTAGATCCAACAGGAAGAAAGACCATAAATGAATTCAACAATACCATCATTTAACTGGATATAATGTATATCTATATACTACTTTATGCAAAAATAGTAAAATAAGTATTTTTCTCAAGGCCACATGGAACATTCACCAACACAGATCTCACTCTAGGTCAGAAAACACACCTTAGAAATCATACAATGCCTGTTCTCCAAATTATATCAATACTAAAAAACTCTTTTAAATCAAAACAGAGAGAATAATTCCTAACTCACTGTATGAAACCAGCATCACCCTAATACTAAAATCACACACAAAAAAGTACAAGTATCTTTTATGAAGAAAAAGTTCCTCAACAAAACATTGGCAAATCAAATCCAACTATAAAAAGAATTATACACCACAACCAAGTGGTTTTTATTCCAGGGACACAGGCTGGCTCAACATTTGAAAATTAGTTAAGATACACCTCATATCGGGGCTGGGATTTAGCTCAGTTGGTAGAGCGCTGCGCTGCAGTCTCTGAGGTCCCGAGTTCAATTCCCAGCACCGCAAAAATGGAAGAAGGACCTGGCAATCCACTCCCAAGTCAATCCCAAAACAGTCTGCCATTGAAAACCCTATGAGGGTTGCTATGAGTCGGATGCCGACTTGACGGCACCTAACAACAACACCACCTCATATCAACACATCAACAGATCAGAGAAGAAAAATCTTATGATCACATCAACTGATGAAAGAAAAACTTGAGAAAATCCAACACATCTTCATGATAAACACTAGGAAAAGAGGGAAAATTTCCTCACCTTCTAAAAAACAAAAACAAAAGCAAACAAACAAACAAAAACCAAAACTCTACAACTTAGTTAACATTACACCACTTAAGAAATTAATAGTATTTTATTTAGGAGCTGCATATGACAGAACCAGAGACAAAGAAATGTATTTCACCCTATACAACAATGATTCTGAAACACACACACACACACACACACACACACACACACACACACACACACGTCTTCTAGACACAGGCCTTATACCCTTCACAAAAACTAACTCAAAATGGATCACAGATTTAAGTGTAAAACACTAAACTATAAAACTCCTACAAGATAAAAGAGGAGAAAATCTAGAGGACCCTGGATTTGGTGATGACTTTTTAGAGATAAGACCCAAAGTACAATCCATTACAGAATTGATAAACTTGATAAAAATTAAAATTTTCTGCTTTGCCAAAGACACTGTCAAGAAAAATGAAAAGACAAGTCACAGAATGGCAGAAAACATTTGTCAAGGACAGAGCTGATAAAGAACTACAATAGAATGTATACAAAGGACCCTTAAAATTCAACAATAAGAAAACAAACAACCCAACTGAAAAACATGAATTACTTTAATAAATACTTCATGAAAGAACATAAACACATAACAAGCATGTACATGAAAAGACACTCCACATCATGTAATTAGGGAGATGTAAATTCAAACAATGAATTACTACTATACATCTGTTTGAATGGCCAAAATCCAGAACACTGACAATAGTAAATGCAGACAAAGATATGGAACAAGAATTCTCTTATTCATTGCTGGCAGGAATGCAAAATGGCACAACTACTTTTGAAAAGAGTTGGGCAGACTCTCACAAAATTAAATATTCTTAACCACACCATCCAACAATTTGGACTCCTTAGTATTTACCCCGGCTGGGATTTAGCTCAGTTGGTAGAGCACTGCACTGCAGTCTCTGAGGTCCCAAGTTCAATTCCCAGCACCGCAAAAATGGGAGAAGGATGTGGCAACCCACTCCCAAGGCAATCCCGAAACAGTCAGCCATTGAAAACCCTCTGAGGGTCGCTATGAGTCAGATACCGACTCGACAGCACCTAACAACAAGTATTTACCCAAAGAAGATGAAATTTTATGTTTACACAAAACCCTCCACAAGATTATTCATGGTAGCTTTATTCATAATTGACAAAACTTTGAAGCTATCAAGATGCCCTTTAATAGGACAAATAAAGGAATTGGTACATGCAGATAATGTAGTACTCAGCAATAAAAGAAAGAGAGCTATCAAGCCATGAAAAGACATGGAGAAAAACCTAAATGCATACTAAGTGAAAGAAGTATATCTGGAAAGGGTGCACACTGTTTAAGTCCATCTATAGTACATCTGGGAAAAGGCAAAGCAGTAAAGAAAAAAAAAATCAGTTGTTGCCAGGGGTTGAAGGAGATGGGGATGAATAGATAGCACAGAAGAAGATTTTTCAGGGCAGTGAACCTATTCTGAATGACACTATAATGGTGAGCACATATAAAATTCTCCAAATCATAGAATATACAACACAAAGACTAAACCCTAATGTAAATAATAGACTACGGGTGATAATGGTGATTAATCAAAGTGATTAATCAATTGTATTAAATGTACCATTGTGGTGGGTGACAGTGATAATGGGGGACACTATGTATGCGTAGGCACAGAGGATAATCCAGAATTCTATCTTCTGCTTAACTTTGCTGTGAACCAAAAATAGCTTTAAGAAATAAAGTTTATTTAAAAAAAAAAAAACAATTATTTGCAGGAGGGAGCCAGTGAGGAGAGGTACAGACATATTTTACACAAAACTTTAAAAAAATTAAATTTGCTTCAGAAAACATACCCAGTCTGGAAACAATGCTATCTTCTTTGTTAACAAACTTAAAAATGCATTTTAAAAAGTTGTTACTATTTTTTAGGTATGCTACACTCTTTCAGGCCTGTATTAACTATTAAGAGAGTGAAAATTCTCTTTTAGTTTGATATTGTTTTCTTAAATCATTTTTATTCCTATATCTATTATAGGAGGAACACAAACACAATTCAAAAGAAGTAGGGGAGGGTCAACACTTTCTAAACATACAGTGCATAGATGAGTATTTCCACCATACTTTCATTTCAGATGTATATAGAACCTATCACAGCCATGTTGTTGTCGTTGTTAGAAGCCACTGAGTCTAGTCTGACTCATAGCCACCCTATCTACAACAGAAGGAAACACTTCCTGACACTGTGCCATGGCTGGCACTACTGTCAGTGCTTCTCTGCTATTCACAGGATTTTCAATGGCTGATAGTTTCAGAAGTGGGCTGCCAGCTCCTTCTCCCAAGCCTACAGCACCAGGTATTGCCAGGTAGTCTCCCATGCAAGTACTAATCAAGGACTAACCCGGCTTAGCTTCGAGATCTGATGGGATCAGAACCCTGGGTAATATGGCTATAGATACTCACAATCATAGTTTGAGATAATGCAATTTTACATCTGAAGGTAATTTTTTTGATTTTTTGAGATTGGGGCTCACTATGCACCCCAAGTAGGCCTGCAACTCACAATTCTCCTGTCACTCTCCCAGTGCTGGGATTACATAGATGTGTACCACCACAGCCAGCCCCCAATTTTTTAATCTGCTAGGCTTTAGCCATATAAAGTTCAGTCTGACATGATTACATTACATAACTCAGAATATGAATAATTAATACTAATCAAACATATGAAAAACATACATTGTTATACAAGTATTAGTAAGACCCGTTGTTAGGTGCCTTCAAGTTGGATTCCACTCATAGTGACCCTACCTATAACAGAATGAAACACTCCCCAACCCTGTGCCATGCCCAGCACTATTGTCAGTGCTTCTCTATTATTCATAGGGTTTTCTTTTTTTCCTTTTTTTCTTTTTTTTTTACTGGGGGTTACACCCAAGGCCTTACACTTGCATGCTTTGCAAGTGCTGTAACACTGAGCTGCACCTCCAGCACATTTTTTTTTTATTTTTTACTTTTTGAGACAGGGTTTTGCTAAATCATGCAGACTGCCTCTGGCCTCGAATTTGCAATCCTCCTGCCTCTGCCTCTGGAGTTGCTGCGATTACAGGCATGCACCACCACACCCAGATATTCACAGGGTTTTCAATGGCAGATTGTTTCTGGAGTGGATTGCCAGGTCCTTCTCCCTAGCCCGCAACACCTGGTATTTCCAGTTGGTCTCAGAAAGACCTACAAGAATAAAAACTAAGGGGAAGGCAAGAGCAAAACATACTAAAGCTAGTAAGAAACTGTAAAAGAAATTTTATATGTTACAATTTTCTTAACATAAAATTGAAGATAGACCAACTTGGATCTGAACACAATAATGTTTCTCTAATAGCTGCAAGTTCAAGGACAGGCTGGGCTACATTGGGAGTTCCAAACCAGCTTAGGCTGTCTCAAAAATAAAAAAAATAAAATCCATTTTAACTTCATTTTCCTTTCTGTCTCACCCTTTTTTATGAGACTTTGACCTTGCCAATTAAGGCTTTGGCAACGATAGTAGTCACAATTTCTGCCTGTGTATACTTTCAAAACACCAGCAAATATCATTTCTTTAAACTCCTCTGCCACATGCCTCAATGTCATTTTCTTAGAAAGACTTCACTTATGCTCTTTCTCTATGCTTCCAAGGCAACTGTACGAACTGCTACATCAGCACTACTCACGTTAGAATAAAAATATTTGTTTACTTGCCCATGTATCCAGTTTCTAAATTCTAATCACACACCTAAATTTCTAGTCTGATAATGGTGCGTCTTTAAAAAAAAAACCTCTGAATTAATAAATTAGGGGAGAGAAAAGTTTGAGGTACATATAGAATATAGATGATAAAATGGAAACATGAGCCTGAACTCAGGAAGGACGATATGGAAGATGTTATAGATACAATCATTTTAAACTGGGCGCAGTAGAAGAGGCCTGTAATCCCAGTGATTTGGAAGGCTGAGGCAGAAGAATCATAAATTTGAGGTCGGTGGCAGCCTGTGCAATTTAGCGAGACCCTGTCTCAAAATAACAAGTAAAAAATGGGCTGCAGGTGTAGCTGAGTGGTAGAGAGCTTGTAAAGCATGCATGAGGCCCTGGTTTCAACTCCCAGTAGTGGGAAAAAAAATGATAATTTTATTCTTAATTTAGGATTATAGTTCTGGCAAATTAAAATAGTATTTATCATCAAACAGTTTATGAATGGACTGACTACTAGAAATTCAAACTTTTCTACATGTTGTTAAATCCAATCTACACTTTTGAATTCTCTTAACTGATTTCCTAGCTGTGTCAGAACAGTTGACTGGCCATTCCTGCCTTTTTCACACAGTTTATTATCTTGGCTTCAGTAACACCATCAAAAATTTCTTCTAACCTCTAGCTACTCCTCCTCAGTATCTTTTGATGCACTTCTTCCCCAACATTTAAATGCTTAAGATTCATTAAACTTAAGCCTAAGCCCCCTTATCATCTATTTCTTCCTTAAGCAATCTCATTCCCCATACCATGGCACCAATTATAAAATATACAATGACTATTCTCAGATTTATCTAGAGTCCAAATCTCTGTTGAGCTCCAAACCTATATAGCCAATTGCTATTATACATCTCCACTTGCCTGCCTCACTCTTAAGTTTAATGTCTCAAACTTTATGATCAATACCTCCTACTCCTCACCCAGCATTTCCTATCTTAAGCACCAGAACTACTAGCCCTGGAAATCTGTCTTCTCCTCTCCCTAGGCTCCCAAACCTAGCTCTTTCCCAAACCCTATCAATTTTACCTCCCAAATATGTCAAGTCAGGCCACTTTCTTTCTATTACTGCCTTCCTAGAAAAGGAGTCCATTACTTCTTACTTAAGTCACCCTCCTCCCCGCCTAGGATGGAACCCAGGGTCTTACAAATGCTAGACAATTATTTTACCACCAAGGTATATTGTTCTAAGTTACCAGAACCCTTACAGCTGAACTCAATGAGACCCAAACTGTGTTCTGTGAACTAATACTGGCTCACATACTTTTTACACGTTTATAGTAATTTGACATGCCCAACATCCATTTTACTGTGTTACTAAGCACCAGTACAAACTGGAAATTAAAACAAAACTGGTTCTTCACCACAGGGAAGTTGGAGAAGCACTGGACTAACTTGTCTCTCTACATTTACACATGCCCCTTTCCAATCTGCCCTTTACAGAGTAGCCAAGTGATGTTTTCAAAGCAAAACTCTGCATAACTTGTTCAGCTGTGTAACATTCTCTGGAGGCTTCCTATTGCTCTTAGGATTAAACACAAAATGCTTAGCATGGATTTTAGCCATCATGATCTGCTCTGGACCCATTTCCCATAAACTCCCTCATGTGCTAAGGTGCAGTCCCTACTGAACCTTACAGTTCTGTTGTTAGGTGCTGTCGAGTTGGGTCCAACTCATAGTGACCCCAAATACAGAACAAAACACTCCCCCAACACTGCCAGGCCCCACACTACATCAGCACTTCTCTGCTATTCATCTGGTTCTCATTATTTCATTGTTTCGGGACTATTTCAGGAGTGGGTTGCTGGGTCCTTCTCCCAATTTTGTGATGCTAGGGATGGAACCCTGGCCTCCGAGAGCACAAAGCAGCACTGTACCAACTGAGCTAAACCTCAGCCCCACCTCACAGTTCTAGAAAGGTGAAACTGCCAACATCACTTGGGCAATTACTTAGTTTCTTTATTCCCCAACTAACTTTTGCTTCCATAAACACAGGTACCCTCTTTTCATTAATGTGTCACCAGACCCTACTAGAGTCTGGCCCATACGGGTTGTTCAATAAACTTTTGCTAAGTGAGCAAATCCAAGAAAGGAAACAACACAGTACATAAGATCAGCAAATATAAATGTCTTCAGTATCTGGTCATACATCAAGAACTGTGTACCAAGTGCTTTACAAAAATTAAATCTCCTTTATTTCCCTAATCAACAAAAAAAGAAAAGGAAACCCCACTGTCAAGATTAAATTTTTAAGAATAAATAAGATTTTCAGAAAGAATCTTATTTAAAGTAGCTGACAAGGAAGTGACAGGTCAGAAAGACAATGAAAGGCAATAAAGGCCAGAGCCATACTGCCTGGCTGCATGGCTTAGGTAATGTTTCTCAAGTTCCTCATTTGTAAAATGGGGAAAATAATAAAGCTTTCTTTGAAGGATTATTGAGTCTAAATGAGTTAATATAAAAATGTTTTGAGACAGTGCTTGGCAAAGTGTTCTAGAAATATTAGTGATTATCATCATCTTTAATAATATTAGCAGTCCTCACTTAAATTTTATGTGCTTGTTTATTGTTTATCAGTGCCAAATTAGAATATAAATTGAAAAAAGTTGAGGTTGCATTATTATTATTATTCTCTGATAATGACTTTTATCCAACCAAGAATTAAGTCCTATAAAAACTGATTTAGGTAACTCAATTCTCTTAAGAATAGTTTATAGGTAGCACCATTGAAGGTGCATAAAAGATGTAATTCATTACATACCTTGGATGATGTATAATATTAGGGCTTGATTTTCACTGGGACCGTAGTTAAGAGCCTCATGTATCCCCAATGCATAGTACACAGCAGTTGCTCATTAAATGTTTTTTGAAATAATCTTTTCAAAACCAAACGAATAGTGCTAACCATAGAATAAATGCTAAATTTCACTTTAGCATCCTTCAAAGTTTCTATAAGCTTTAAAAGTCAGATTCTTGGGGTGACACTTTTCTTCAAATTGTGCTGCCTATACTCTCTAAGGCCAAAAAGGCAGAATGCAGATATTAGAAAACAAAGAGACCAATACTAGCAGGAACCATGTGGAATTAGTAAGAGGTGGAAGACAGGTAGAATTTGGATATGCAGGAGGGAACAAAGGATATTCTAGGCCAAGGAATAACCTTAGCAAAGGCAGTGTCACCCAAAGTATGGGGTACGTAGCATGGATAGTACCAAAATGATTTTAGCGTATAAATGGAGAAATATCTTTACTTCGACAGTTATGTATATAGACATTTTACATGTAATTAGGACAGCAAATAAGAGATTTAAATTTTTTCCTGTTTAGAACACTAAATAATACCTGTTTCAATTATTAAAGTGAATCATATAAAATGTATTAGGTCGCAGTGCACAAGAGGTAAGCAAACAGGCAAAAAAGGTGTATTTTAAAAAATGGGTAAAATCTGCTAAATATCAAGCAAAGGCATATCAATATGAGTGTACATAACAGGTTAAAAGAAAAAACCACCAATCTTCTACATGAAGACAAAGATCTACCTAGTGTAGTGATTCAAGATAAAAGTTAGATGGGTATGAAGAATATCCCACCAGCTTTGAGTATTTAACTTGCAATACTAAAACTGTTATGTATAAAATCTCATTTTCCACTATCATGAATCTGCTCCATACTTCCACTTCATTTATTCACAAAACAATGATAAAGTTTTAGAAGGTCCAAATAGATACCAGAATTAGGAAATGACCTATCTGTAGCTTGGTAAGCTACTTAAAATGAGGAACTAAAACTTCTTGAAGTTTAAAATTTTTTTAAATCAGAAAAAAAACAATCTGTGTAATAATGAAATACAAATCATACATACACCAAAAAGGATGTTAAATAATAAAAAACAAGAAGATAGCTTTCCATTCTCTCCTTCCTCTCTTAGAATTAACCTATCAATAACTAAAACAAGTCAACCTAAGAAGTAATGATAAAGGTAACATTTCCCAAGCATTTATCATGTGCCAGGCACTGTTCTAAGTACTTTGCCTGTATTAACTTGTGCAATCACTATCATCCTGCAACGTTTACCATTATCCCCATTTTATAGCTGTGAGAATACTAAAGGCCACAAAGGTTAAACAACTTGCCCAAACCTGGAGGTGGTAAGTGGCAGGGTAGGAGTTTAGACCCTGGCAATTGCACTGTGGAGTCTGAGCTCTTAACTAGTAGGCAACATTTCTCTCAAGAATGATGGGATAATAACTTGAAATATTCCACTGCTACGATTACGGTGAAGGAGATATAATTTTCTAAAGCATAAATCTTTTACTACTTCAGTTTCCAGTTCAAGACACAGTGGATTCAATTATAAAGAGGAAGGGGGATGAAGAGTATCATAATGGGGCACACTAGGCCCAGGATTATTCAAATATAGACAAAGCATCAGAAGCCTGGACAGGAAAGCAGATGGCTGAATGACAGTATTCACTCATGAAAGATTAACCGAAAAGTTAGGAGAGGCAGGTGAATCTTACATCTACTGGGCTGTCTTTAGGGAGAAAATTCTACCATCCTTTATGTGAGTCGGCACACAAACACACAGACTCAAGAAGAGGAAGAATTTGGGAAAAGGGCAAAAAAGATAAAAGAAGGAAAGTCAAGATTTAAATCTTCAAGACTTGGACCCTAAACCGCAGGGTCAGCTTGATGTAGCATAAGAAATGCTGAGAATCTATGAGAAGGCAAGTTAAGTGTGTGCTAGGAGATTAAGGGCATGACCACGGAGGTGGAGGCTATAGAGTCATCTGGAGAGCTGAGAAGTCACCCTAAAATGGACTAACTAGGATGACAGTCCAAGTGCCCTTTCGATGAGGGGGTACGGATGTGGACGATGGTGGGTGGGGGCAATTTCCCGCTTCGGGCAATAAACAGGGTGGGTAGGAAAAGAACAGTATAAAGGGGTAGGCGCAGAGATACACGGGCGTAAGAGGAGAGAGAGCTGAACAAGAGAAAAGGGGGTGACGCCCGTGCAGAAAGCTGAGGACGACCCCGGTAGGTGGAGGCCGGAGAATCAAGGAGAGATGGGGACATCCCCAAGGAAAACAGACCCCGCGGGGGAGGGCGGTCCGGGGGCGGCGGGGCGGGCTGAAGGCACGGGAGGCGGCCTCGGAGAAGGCCGGCCGCGCGCCACAGGAGCCGGGCTCCCGTTCCAAGGGGGATAAGGACGCTGCGAAGAGAACGCAGAAGGCCGCCGGCCCGGCTTGGCGGGGAGAAGCAAGCGACCCGGGCCGCGCGGGGAGCCCCGAAGGGGAGGGCACCTACCCGGACGTGCGGGGCAGCGGAGGCCGGTCGCGGCCGCTGCTCCTCTCCGGCTGAGGCGGCGGCCGCTGCGGCCCCGGGAGCCGAGGTTGTGGCGGCGGCGGCGGCGAGGGCGATGGCGGCGAGTCCCTGTGGCGGCCGCCTCTGCCGAACCGCATCCCTCCTCCTCGGTCCGCCCCCGTTCCCTATCTCCCGCTCCTAAACTTCTTCCCTGGGATAAACAAACCCGCCGCCAGGGGCGGCCGCCTCCGCCGCTCCCGCCCCCGTGAACCCCACCACCCCGCCCCGGGCCCGTCCGGGCTCCGGCTTCGGAGTTATGACTCCAGCCCCAGCCCGCCCGCGAGGGCGCGTGCGCGCGGCGGCGGCGGCGGTGGCGGCGGCGGCGGCGGTGACGGCGGCTGCGGAGCGCTAGGCGCTTCCTGCTCCCTCCCGCGCCTGGCACTTCCGGGCGGCGGAATCCGCCGCCGGGTCCTGGAGGAGTCGCCGTCCCGGCCTGGCATTGGCCCCAGGCTGGGTGGGTTCGGTAGTGCGGCTGCTCTAGCGAGGAGTGAGGGCGAGCTTCGATTTTCCGGGACCCCTTTTCGGCCAAGCAGAAAGCTTTCCTTGCCTAAAAAGCCCACTGATAGGCCTCGCAACTCGTGCCGTCCACGCAAGGTGCCAAAGACGGCGACCCCCGGCTGCGCCCAATTGTTTTAGGGCTGTAGCCCTCCAGAAAAGCCTGGATACAACTTTTGCTGAGCTCCTCTTTGTTTCAGCTCTCCTGACTTCTAGGCTCGCATAGAGACAACGGGAAGTCCAGAACGGCGTCGCTGGACCTATGAAGGGTGACAGTGTTCGGCTGGAGACGTGTTGGAAGTCTGTAAAGTCTGTGGGGAGAGGGCAGGGTCTGCGGAGGTCCTGGGGCCTTGCAGAAGACCCGGCAATCCAGAACCACACCGTGGTAAATAAAGCGAAGCAGGTGTCTGAAGAGGGAATTGCCTCGTCTTTTCAGCCATTTGGAGTTTAAAGGAAGGGGTCACACAGAACTTTTTATTCAGCATACCCATGGGAAAAACACACTCCATCTAGCTGCCAGGAGTAAACCTCATTAAAGAAGTTTGAGCCACCAACAGTTTATGCTTTGTCAGAGCAGGCATAAATGTCATTCGAGGATTCCAACTCTTTTATTTTAACTGTGCATTAATCAACTTCTGACTGCTTACCTGGTTCCTTAGTAAAAGGGGAAAGAAGGGGGAAAAATAGCTGTCTCACTAATAGCTGAGCACAATACAAAGCAAACTTGTATCCTTTTTTTTTTTTTCCCCAGTGCTGAGAATGAAACCCAGGACTTTGCACAGCCTTGTGGCAGAAATAAATCCATTTACGGATAAAACTCCAAGGACCAGAAATTCATCCAAGGTTTACTAGAGTTTAAATGACAGCCGGATGGCCCCTCACTTCAAATTAATATGTGGCAGTCTTAATCGGATATTTAAGACATGGAACGTTCTTGGGATGTAATCAGTGCCAAAAGTTTTCAGAAAGCCACAAGATCACCTTAACCATAGAGTTCAGAGTTGCCTTAGGTTGAGTTGTAGAATATACGTGCAAATCAAGGGCCTCCAAAAATTAAAAAAATGAGTGGAAGAGAGCACTGAAGAGGGAAGACGAGGAAACAGTGCAAACATTTCACCATCTCCAAACCCCAACAAAGGACAGTTAAAACTGTTTGCTATATTCATTGTGGCTCAGTGTTAACTTTATGATATGTAACAAACAGTGGCAGTTATGTGTAATTTTTGACCAAGCCTTCTAGTTAAACTCACCAATATTATTTCAACACTTCTTTTCCACTAATCTAATATTATTAGGTACCTAATTAATACAATTGGGAGAAGGACCTGGCAACCCACTTCCAAAAAGCAATCAGCCATTGAAAACCCTATGAATAGCAGACAAGTACTAACAATACTGTTTCTCCTGTTGTACATTGGGTCACTATGAGTCGGACACCAACTTGACACCTAACAACAACAACAACAATAAATGTAATATCATAATCAAATGATCAAATTATAAATTATTCAGTTAGATTTACCAGAGTTGAGATATTAGTGATACTTATTGACCCTTCAAAATTAACAGGGCTCAACCTTGAGGACTCAGTCATAAACTTCCACCACAACATGTCAAGTTGTTCCTCAGGGTATTCTCATACAGACTTTACCTGAAATTGATCTGCTTGTAAGTGTTAAGATATACTATTCTCTTCCTTGCGGTGTTCAGTGACTTTTGATAGTAAGAGTGTAAGAGTGAACATGGCTTGTAAATAACACTAATAAAACTGATTGATTAGCAAAGTAAAAGATGGCTTTCTTGTCAATAAACTTGAAGTAAAGCTTGGTATTGTCTTATCAATCCATGAAGAATTGCCTTTCTTTGATTTCCCATTTACTGGATACCTATTGAAAACTAGGCTACTATGCTTTCCATTTTTGCTGTCATAAGTAAATTTTTAAAATAGATCAATAAATTATCAGTTTTATCACTAATGAAGAGCATCATGTACCTCCATCAGCCCAGTGTCAGGCTTACACTGTATAAAGGATTAGTCATTAGGATCACTCAACTCCTTTGTTATTGTTGTTGTTGTTAGGTGCTGTGGAGTTGGGTCTGACTCAAAGTGACCCTATGTACAACAGAATGAAAACACTATCTGATTCTGTACAGGCACACTTTTTTTTTATGTTCAAGCCCATTATGGCACCCGCTGTCACCTTAGACAACAAATTTTCAGATATTTATTTTACTGTTCCTTATTCGTTTTCTACTGCAGCTGTAGCCCTGTGGCATCTCGTCCCGTCAGATCTTGGAAGCTAAGCAGGGTCGGGCCTGGTTAGTACCTGGATGGGAGACTGCCTGGGAACACCAGATGCTGTAGGCTTGGGAGAAGGACCTGGCAACCCCCTCCCAAAAATCAATCTGCTATTGAAAACCCTATGAACAGCAGAGAAGCACTGACAATAGTGTTTCCCCTGTTGTACAGAGGGTCGCTATGAGTCGGATACCGACTCGATGGCACCTAACAACAACAACAACAATTAGTTTTCTATAGGAAATGATTAAGACTCCTCAATGTATGTGGCTAACCTGGAATTTCTACTACCATAATAAATAGGTTGGCATTTAGTGAAGACAAAAATAAACCTTTCTCTGAACTTATGGAGGACCCAACCCTGTGAGGTGTTATCTGAGGAGCCAAACAGGCTTCCTTCCCACTTTCATTATTATTGCAGCATCTTATTCCTCTTTTCTAATTAAACACCACAAATGTTCCCATTTTGTGGTTGGGTATGCACAATGGACTAACCACCACCTTCTGTGCTTCCACCTGTTTTCTGGACTGTCATTTTTGAGTTCTCATCAAAAACAGTCGTACAAAATTCACAAATCTAGTATTATCTGTGTGGAGAGGTGAAAAAAGTAGCTGTTAGCAACCATGTGGGCTGGGATTTAGCTCAGTTGGTAGAGCGCTGCTTTGCAGTCTCTGAGGTCCTGAGTTCAATTCCCAGCACCGCAAAAATGGGAGAAGGGCCTGGCAACCCACTCCCAAGGCAATCCCAGGACAGTCAGCCATTGAAAACCCTATGAGGGTCACTATGAGTCAGATACCAACTCTACAGCACCTAACAACAACAAGCAACCATGCAACATTTTATGAATCTTAAATAATATACTCTTTGAACTTGCTGCCCTTGGACATTGTGCTCATTCCCTTTTCCTTTTTAGTATGTTCCTCCAAGCTCTTTTCTGCTAGTAAGCTCATTGCCATGTATTTTTCTCACCATTATCCCCTCTTAAATTGTCTTCAAGGAAATCAAGGTCAGGCCCTTATTTCCATAAGCTAACACTTGTGATCAGACATTTTAAAAAGGCATTTGGCTTTTGGAACAAATGTGGAAAGAAAAGAACAATTCATTTGCTAATTATTTTTGCAGTATTTAAGTATTAGGCCTATTATGTGGAAAGAAGCACTAAAATCCATGTTTAATCATTTGTGATTTGTCGTACACAAAATCTAATTTCTTTTCCCATGCCTCCATTTCTTTCTCAATCTTTGGCTTTTCACCTTGTTTGTGAATTCCTAATTGTGATACTCTTATACTGACTTTTTAGGGATACAAAGATCTTCAAAACTCAAGCATTAAACCTTCAATGCTTGTGTAGTGATGCCCATAGCAAGAAAAGGGTCTGTAAATTTGATGTACATATAACTCAAAAGTCATTCCCAGAGAATTCTCAGACTGGGTACAGAGCCCACCCAGAATTAAAAGAGCAGGACCATTTTTAAGTCCTTCATTGACACCCTTGCTTTTATGTCCCCAGACATATTATGTCAAATATTTCAGAATGCTCCCTTATTTCAGTTGGGCAGGGGTTTAGCTCAGTCGGTAGAGTGCTGCTCTGTGCTCTCTGAGGCCTTGGGTTTAATCCCCAGCACCACATAAAACAGGAGAAGGACCTGGCAAACCACTTCTAAAACAATCTTGAAAACAATCAGCCACTGAAAACCGTATGAGGAGGAGAGAAGCACTGACATAGTGCCAGGCATTGCACAGTGTCAGGTAGTGTTTCCTTCTGTTGTACATAGGGTCGCTATGATTCGGGCCCAACTGGAGGTCGCCTGACAACAACCCTTATTTCAACTTAAATATACATTCATATATTTAATCATTAGTCCCTTGGGTAATCTGTCATGCAGATGTCATGATTATTGCTTTCTTTCTGTCACCAGGTGAAAAGTAAGTATTGAACTGCAGTAGGATGGTGAGCATATTGTTATATACTATATCTCTTCAATTAAATATTAATGTTAATCAGGTGTAAAATGCTTTAAGGATATTAAAATGCTAGTATTCCTAGATTCTGGATCATTAAGGGCCTAATGACGTAGAAATGGCAATACCTCAGCTAAGGAATATATTGTCTTGGAAAAATCTTGGTCACACTACCTTCAAGTACTCAATTCACACTGCAATGGAAGAAAAACAATAAAAATGATCTCTTCTACAGGATTTTCCAAAGACCCTACAGCACCCTTCCAGGCAGTCCTTAAGAACTGTCACTCAAGCTTCCTTAGATTTACTGATGTCTTTATGCCAGGTTCCAGGTGGTTGCAGATGCCCTCATTTACTCCCAGATGACCTCTTTCTTCATGTTAGCCAGCTAATCTTTCTCTCTGCTAGTGCCCCGGCCCTGCTCCTTCTCTGCTCTCAAGTAACCTGAGAAGCTGCAGTTGACTCTGGACCCTGGAGACAGCCCCAGAGGAAGCCTGGTGCTCTCCTCTCTGCTCTCCAGCCAGAGGTTACCAGCCTTTGCGGCAGCCCTGAATCGCTCCAGAGGTGCAGCTGCTCAGTCTCCTCCTCTTTTATCTCTGTTCAGTCATCACAGTCTCTAGGTCAGGGTCTGTGGTCCCCTCCCAAAGGGACACACCTTTCTCCCGATCAGAGCAATTGCTGGCTTTGAAGAGTATATTTAAATGTCTTCACCTGCCTTGCCTACTGGGCCTTTCTTTTTCTCTGTATTCCTTCTCCTCTCCTCAAATTGGGGCCACTTTACCCTCCTTGCCTCTGTACCTGACTCAAGAAATGGCAGCTCTAAATTTTATTTCTCTGGAAACACAAAGGGGCCCTACCCCTAGGGTAATAATCTCTGATTGGATCACCTTCTGTTTCACTCAGACTCAAGGCCCCAGCCTGCCAAAAAAGAAGCATATAGAATTAGGCCCTGTGCCAAGATTAGCAAACTGGAAGTCTAGTGTCACTGGCTGAGCTTCTGCAGAGGGCTTTGTAACCAATCCGACATTAGGTGAATCTTAGAGCCTTGGAAACTCTGGGTCTCTGTGTCCCTTGACTGACTGGTTTCCACTGCTGTGCTCTCCTTCCAAGTTCTGCTCACTCCTCATTTCCCTTCTGCTGCCTCTCTGCTTTAGAAATCAAGCCCTGCTGTCTCACTTTTGTCAATTCTGCATTTATAACCCTACACAACACTGAGTGGCCACCTGCCTCCAGATGGTTCTCACTGCTATTCAGAGTGCTTCACTGCCAACCAGTCTGCCAGATTGGAAACCCCAGTATGGCCAATTCCAAAATTAGAAACAAGACTGTATCATCTCCATGGGCACTGTGCCTGTGCCTCCCAGCACTCAGCTAAGCCAACCTTTGCAAGTGTCCCAGACACCCTTCTCCCCAGTTCTCTTCCTTCCCTCATCCGCATTTCTGGCCATGGGGATTTGAACTTTTGCCTTCCATGCTGTGCCTGCACTGCCTGTTGGTATACTGTTGACCTTCCCTTCCTGAATTGCACCAGGAGGGAAAAGGGCCAATTAAGGGTTACATAAGCCCTGAGTATTCTCTTAGAGGTCTCATCCCACATCCTTTCAAGCACTGGGCAGTATAGCATATCCCACATGAAAACTACAATGTTTTGTTATGAAAAATTAAAGGGATTTATATAATTTTCCTCTTGAAATAGTTATTAACTTCATTTTGCCATTTTCTTTGTGTTTTAGAGCCAAGACATTTTCTTCTCCGCTCGGAAAGAACTTGATAAAATGTGGAAGCACTTATGGGCCCTGGGCACTGTGCCTACAGTGAAAAACTGAGTCTTAGAAGATTAAAAAAAAAATGGCTCTGGGAATGAAGAAGGGAGGTAAGCACTTCTACAGGTCTCTATGACTCAGTTTCAAGCCTCTGTCCCTATTGTCACCCAAATCTTTGTCTTGCTCTGTTTTTAATATCCTGAGAGGCTTCTGTGCCTCATCGCCTGCTGTGGCTAGTCACCTTCTGCAAGCAGTGCTTATGCAACACTCCCTGTGTTCCCCAGGTCAGCTGAACTGCCTGGATTGTGGAGCATTACTAGCCATTGGAGTCCCTTGCTTAGTTCCCCCTCCATGTCTGAGGACCCTTCCCCCAGGAGCTTGCTGCTTTGGACTATGGCATTTGTTTGCTTGATCCTGTAGAAATGAGGATGTTCTCCTCAGAATGGACTTTCTTAAGTCTGTAGCTGCGTTAGGCTTTCTGCTTCTTCTCCCCAACTCCAAGAGTCAGGTCCAGTTCTGCCTATTGGGTTCTTCAGTCTTTTCCTCTTTGTTGGGACTGGCCAGCTAACCTCACTTGTGTTGGAAATAGAATTTGTTGTTGTTGGGTACCATCGAGTCAGGTCCAACTCATAGAGACCTTCATAGGGTTTTCAATGTCTGATTGTTTCAGGATTGCTTTGGGAGTGGATTGCCACTTCCTTCTCCCATTTTTTTGTGGTGTTGGGCATCGAGCCAGGGTCCTCAGAGAGTGGAAACAGGATAGCTACCAGAAACTACATGCTAAATTTCTCTACTTAAGTGCCTGCCCACATTTCTCTGTGCTTTGAGGGTCTCTTTCTCTAAGGAGGGACTTTTATGCCTCATTCATACAGCATCACTGCTCCACTTCTTTGCAGTTCTCCTGATCACTCAGAACGTGGATCCAAAACAAACACAAGAAAGCCAAATATCCCCAGCAGCAAGCCCAGATTAGATCTCTTCTAAATATTAACTATTGCTTAGTTGAAATAGGTATATTAAAAGCCATGTGGCTTTTACTTTCCTACATTTCTGTGATTTTAAACTAGTGATTCTCCAATTTCAATATACAACTTAAAATTGAATTGTGCATGTTCTGTGCACACAGTGAACCAGTTAAATGAAAAAGTGTACAACTATGCATTATTGCCTTACTTTCCTACATTTCTGTGATTTTAAACTAGTGATTCTCCAATTTCAATATACAACTTAAAATTGAATTGTGCATGTTCTGTGCACACAGTGAACCAGTTAAATGAAAAAGTGTACAACTATGCATTATTGCCTTTCTTAGTCTCCTCAATTTTTTCCCCAGAAAGACAATTGTTGTTGTTAGGTGCCATCAGTCAGTGTCCACCTCATAACAACCCTACGTACAACAGGCAAAACAATATTGTTAGTGCTTCTCTGCTATTCATAGGGTTTTCAATGGCTGATTGTTTTTCCAGGAGTGAGTTGCCAGGTCCATCTCCCAAGCCTACAGCACCTGGTGTTCGCAGGTGGTCTCCCATCCAAGTACTAACCAGGCCCTGCTTAGCTTCTGAGATTTGACAGGATTGGATGCCACAATGGTATGGCTGCAGGCAGAAAGACAATTAGGCTAACTTTTTTTCTTATTTTTTAAATTTTTATTTCTGTTCTGAGGCATTGAACCCAGGGTTCACACATGGTACACATGTCCTCTACCACTGAGCCACACCCCCAGCCTTTTTTGTATTTTGGGACAAGTTCTTGCTAAGTTGCACAGGCTGCCTCTGGCCTCAAAACTTGCAGTCCTCCTGCCTCAACTTCTTAAGTAGCTGGGATTATAGGTGTGCACCACAGAGCCCAGCTCCAGGCTAACCTTTTAAAAATAGTGTTCTGCTATAGCCTGCAATTCTGAGCTGAAAGGTGATGAATGTTTTTATATTCATATTTTCAAGAGTGTGGTAAGAATTTGCCTCTATTTCGACCATGGAGCTTCCTATGTGCAAAACAACTATAACAAAATCCCAACTTCTTTTCTGAACACAATATGTAGTCATTTTCTTGATTTCTCTCAGTTGTAATCACTTAACCTTTAATAGATCTGGATATTCACTCCAGCATAAAATGTTATCGTGCTTCATTTGTCAAATTTCCTCTCCTTTCTGAATTTGATATTTATTTCACTTATTTATTTGTTTGCTCCAGGATAGTCTTAGGACATCTTCTTACCTTGAAGGAAAACATGATTAAGGTATTGAACTTGTATCTGATGCGTTAAACCAACTTGCAATGTTCTTCCCTTGGCATTATATCCACAGGACATGTGATGACTCTAGACCTGTTTGCCTTCAGATTCCTCTTTGCCTTTCCCTCTGTGTTCCTTATCTGAGATGGCTCCCGCAGGCTATTACCCAGAGCCCCTCTGTCAGCTGGCTTCCTGTTGGATTAGGCTGAGAAGGAGTATGTCAGGTGACTGGAGGATGGGAGAAACCAGGGTATTCTCCCCCTCTCTTCCTGCTTTGGCACCATTTCCTGCAGCAACTGTGTTTTCTCTTAAGGTTCCATCACTGTTAGACAAGCCTACCATGGCATCAGCCTTGGGCTCTGGAACTATCACCTGCTTCCTCCCACCTGTTTAAAAGTGTAATGGCTTCCTATGATTGCTAATCCCAAGATTCGTCTCAGTTTTTCCATGACCCGTGAAATGGATTCCTTTAATCAAATTTGTTTGAATTAATGAATGTGGTTTCTGTTTATCTAGCTGGACTCAGCACATTTATCAATTTATGTTTTCATAAGAATCTTACTCTGTTTATAGGAGGAGTGATTTTTCATAGGAAAGCACTGGCATTAAATTTGTTGGCTCCTCCAGTTGGTGTGACTAAAGTCGTTTTTTCTACTTCTTATTCTCTGTACTTGCGCCCTACCTCCCACACCCAAGCCACCTCCTGACCCCTCCCATTTTCTCTAGCCACAGATCATGTGACATCTGTTTTGGGGTTCATACACCTAAAGGTGTGCAATGATTTATTTATATTTATTTAGGCTTTTTGAGATAAGAATCTTGGCATATATAGCCTAGGATTGCCTGGAACTCAAAACCCTCCTTCCTCAGTCTTACAAGTATTGGGATTGTTGTTGTTGCTAGGTGCCATGGAGTCCTGTCCAACACATAGCAACCCACATAGAGCTTTCAACAGCTGATTGTTTGGGGAGTGAACTGTCACATCATTTTCCCATTTTAGCAGTGCTCAGGATCAAACCCAGGCCCTCAGAAAGTGCAGAATGGCACTCTACCAACTGAGCTAAACCCCAGCCCCACATACTGGGATTACATGGGCATAAAAGACAAGGATAACCACCTTCAGCCTGTTTTGGTTTATTAAGGCCCTTTTTATACAGTATTTTTTTCTTTGTTTTCTGGTTTTATTTATTAATTTGTTGTCATTGTTTTGAGACTGAGTCCTATTGTGTAGCCCAGCATGGCCTCAAACTCTCTATCCTCCTGCCTCCACCTCCTGAGTTTTGGGATTACAGGGATGTACCACCATGCCCCACCCTAAAAAGAATTCTTAAAAGAGTGTTTCCACTGTAGGATAACCAGAAGAGCCCTGGATTATTCATTCATATCTTGAGTTGTTGTGACCACATTTGAATCTCTTAGCCTCTTTCTGCACAACAGTGCCGCCAGTAGTAAGACAAGGAAAAGATAACCATCAGAGACATATGAGGAGAAAAATGAAATAAAACTTATGAAAGGACTTTGTAAATTGTTGTTGTTGTTAGGTGCCGTCGAGTCGGTATCCGACTCATAGCGACCCTTATAGGGTTTTCAATGGCTGACTGTTTCGGGATTGCCTTGGGAGTGGATTGCCAGGCCCTTCTCCCATTTTTGTGGTGCTGGGAATTGAACTCAGGACCTCAGAGACTGCAGCGCAGTGTTCTACCCACTGAGCTAAATCCCAGCCCCTTGTAAATACTGAAGTGCTAATCAATATAAGAGGCTATTATGTTAAATAAACCTAAATTATTTATTTCTCTTTAAATAAGTGTGATTTTATTTATTTATTTATTCATTTTACAGTACTTGGAGGTTGAACCCAGGGCTTTGCACATGCTTTGCAAGTGCTCAACTACTGGGCTGCACTCCCAGACCATTTTTTATTTTTTATTTTGAGTCAGGGTCATGCTAAGTTACACAGGCTGCCTCTGGCCTCGAACTCACAATCTTCCTGCCTCTACCTCCTGAGTGGCTGGCATTATAGGCATGCGCCACAGAGCCTGGCAATAAATGTGATTTTAAAAGTTAGCAGTACAAGTATTTATTGATTGAAATGTATACTGTGTCATACAGCCTTGATCTAACAACACATGAATTCTCAATCTCTCTTCTATTGTCTTTGTTGTTGTTGTTTTTATTGTCTTTAGGGCTAGATAGAATTATTTTTGGGGAGGGCTGTCCCATGCATTGTAAGATGTTTGGCATCATTCTTCCGGTAGCAATCACCTGTACAGTTGTGGCAATCCAGGCATCCCTAGACATTGCCAAATGTCTTCTCAGGAGAAAGGGGTCACAAACCTCCTAGGTGGAAAACCACTGATTTAACCAAACCTACTTGGAAAATGTCACTTTTTAAATTTTAAAGTGTTAAAGCAAACAATAAATAAAAGGAATCTGGCTTCCAAAAGATTTTGGAAAAGGACTTTTAAAAATGCAGTTCAGCCAGACAGTAGAACCTGTCAGGGAGATCTGTAAATCCCACAGTGAAAGTTGGTGGTAAATGCCACAGCAATGGTGTGTTATTAAGTATTTATGTTGGGGAGAGGATTATCTTCCTGTTAAGTATGGGTGGATCGCCTACCCATACACTTAATATCTTTTGTTATTTTTATTAGGTATTAAAAAGACTCACAAATACTTTTTATCTGACTACTGTATGTTGTAAAGCTTTGATGCCCTCTAAAAGGTAAAGAAACTGAATATTAGTAGGAACATATACTCCACTCATTACATGACTCAGATATTCTGAGAGTCTATACTTGTGTAGACTACCTTGAGGAGCTGCAGAAATTAGAATTTTATGAGCATCATAGCTAGGTTATAATCTGTAGAATCCTTTATATTATTGTTCCTAATGTGATACTCTCAGCTACTATTGAATTTCTAGGAAACTGGAAATGAAATCATAACTATTTAAAGTCTGTAAATTATTATGTTTAAAAAATTAATCCCAGTTCTCCAAAGATGTCTCTGACAGTTTATGTCAACAGTTTTCTGGGACCAGTTTCCCATCTCTAACTGTGTCACTTAGTTTTCGTTCTAGCTTAAAAAAAAAAAATACTGACCAAAACAAGTGGCAGAACAGGTGAAACAGGTTATAGTAAATGGGTTGCTTTTGCTGGGAAAACAGAAGAGATATACGGTTCTGACATGAATATATTGGTAAGCATGTGGACACATTTCTAAGACTAGTAAAAAGAACACTTTCTGCTTCGGGAGAATTACACACATTTCCTCATTTATGGTTTTGAATTATCCTGGTTAAGCTGCTTTGGGGGCACTGTTAATCTCATTGGAAGGACTTATTAACATTAACAGTAGTACCACTATAATCATTACTGCTATATAGTTCTCTTTTAAAGATTTTTTTGGTCATTTTTGTTGTTCTTAGGTGCTGTGGAGCCAAGTCCAACTCATAGCAACCCTATGTACGCCAGTACGAAATGCTACCATACACTGTACCATGCACATGATATTTTTATGTGAGAGCCCACTGTCACAGCCACTGTGTTTCTTCTCATCTTAAGTCATACTACATCAGCAACTAGAGATCCCAGGGGATTTACTACATTCTCATTTTCAAGGTCAACTCTACTTTGAGGAAACAATTCTTCCTCAGTTGTTTCTTGAATGCCTTCCAACCTATAGGGCTCATTCTTAAGCAGTATATTTGACAGTAATATTTTCCCTATTCATAGGGTTTTTGATGGCTAATTGTTTTGGGAATAGGGTGCTGGGTCCTTCTCCTTGGTCTATCTGTCTTGGTCTAGAAGCTCAGCTGAAACCTGTCTACCATGAGTGGCCCTGGTTGTATCTGAAATACTGGTGGCATAGTTTTCAGCATCAAGACAACACACAAGCCCCCAAAGCATGACAAGCTAACAGACATATGGGAGATTTTTGTCATGGAGTGAATAAGAACAGTAAAATTATTAAAAAATCATAAAAACATTGTTATGGTTGAAGTTGTTGTTGTTAGGTGCTGTCAAGTTGATATCTGACTCATGGTGGCCCTACATACAACAGGTGAAACAGTATTGTTAGGGCTTCTCTGCTATTCATAGAGTTTTCAATGTCTGATTGTTTTTTGGGAGTGGGTTGACAGGTCGTTCTCGAAAGCCTAGAGCATCTGGTGTTCCCAGGTGGTCTCCCATCCAAGTACTAACTAGGCCCAACACTGCTTAGCTTCTGAGATCTGATGGGATGGAACAGACACCACAGTGGTATGGCTGTAGGCATGATTGAAGTGAAAGGTAGGAATTTAGGATTCTGATAGTGGGGTTAAGTTGGGTCACAAGATTATGGTACTTTTATTTGCTGCCATACTATTGGGTTGAATGACTTTGGACCAGGCCTTCCTCTCCAGTTCACTGCTAATTCCCCAGTTTATCCCATATTATATCTGACAATACTTTGCATCTCTCAGTCTCCAGTGTAAATATTTGGTTCTATAAACTCTGCCTGGATAGAGCTTGGGCTAGCATCCCACCCTGTAAATGGGTACTCTCTGGTGGAATTCTTTTGTTTCTATAAGCATCTGAGGTAGTTCTTGCCCTATGTATTTTTCTACCATCCAAGAAAAAAAAAAAAACTATGTACATATGCATAGAAAATTATGTGAGACAAATCCATTATTCTAATCCTACATAAGAAAGGAAAGGCATCGATCATCGGCCATTTCAAAGTCCTTTCATTCAACTTCTGATTAAGATATATAACTAAGATGCAGTAACAGGGATTGGACTTAGCCTCTCACCTGTAACAACCAAAACAAAACAATAAAAACAAATCAGAAAAAAAAGAAACACTAATTTTTAAGACACTGGATATCAGACAATGGAGGAGAGTCATTCTTGAAAGACAGAAAACAATAGAGATAAGACCTATTCTCTCCCCAGTTCACTAACTTGAGAGACTTTTCAGGCCATGACCCATGAAAGAGACAATGAGTTGGAGTGTAGTTAGGATTTTGAATTGAAGAGACAGAGCTGAGAGTCCAAAGAGATCAAGATTTCATAAGAGAGAATGGCAGAGGAGAGAGAACTACATAGAGAGAACCATGGGCATCTACAGAAGGATCTGTATCAAGTGTTCAGCAGGGTTCTAATCAGTGTGTAACTATGAGTAGATTACATACAGCCCAGGAAAGTGCTGTCTATCTGGAGGAAATAGAACCTGTGCTCATTCTCACTACCAGCCAGACAGGAAAACTCGTAATTCATAGGCACTGGGTAGAGTAGTCAAGAAGATCTTGCCTCAGTGGTAAGGAATAATTAGCCCTTACCAGAGAACTCTTTCTAACCTGCTAAACAAATCATGGAAACAAGACCTAAAAGAATCAAACTATTTCCAAGTAACATCATCCCTGAACAAAGCTCAAGAAAACTTATAAGAATTTGAAAGTATACAGGACTCGACAATGTAAAATGCACAAAGTATGTATGCAATTCAAGATTACCAGGCATACAAGAGATAGGAAAACACAACCCAAGATGAGGAGAATAAGCAGTTAATCAGCATTGGACCCAAACTTGGCACAGATGATCTAATTAGCAGAGAATAAAATAAAAATAATTATTGTGAGTATATTCCGTATGTTCAAAATGCTAAGTAGAGATGAAATATATTTTTAAAAAGATTCATATCAAAATACTAAAGGTAAAAACTACAATACTTAGATGAAATATACATTGGATGATTTTTAAAAATTAGGTATCAGTAAAGCCAGTAGATTAGTAAATTTGAAGGCAGAGCAATCAAAGTTATCCAAAATGAAACACAGAAAAAAACTACAGAAAATGTAAAAACTATTATTGAGTTTCTGTGATAACTTCAAGAAGTCCCTGAAGAAAAGGGAAAGGAGGCAAAAAACAAAACTGTATTAGCAAATATTATCCCAAAACTTCCCAAGGTTAATGAGACCTATCAAACCAGACAAAGAAAATAGCTGAAATCCAAGCACAAGAAACATGAAGAAAATTACATCCTACCCTAATGATAGGGCCTATCATTATCAAATTGTTCCAAACTGATGATAAAGAGAGATGTCTAAAAATATAGAGATAAAAGACATGTCGTATATATTGTTTGGTGCTGTCAAGGAAACTCTACCCAATGTTATGCTATGTTTGGCACTATGTTAATATTTTTCTGCTATTGATAGGGTTTTCAATGTCTGATTATTTATGGATTATTTCAGGACTATGGGAGAAGGATGGGGCAATCCACTCCCACAGCAATCCTGAAACTATCAGCCATTGAAAATACTGTGAGAGTCATTATGAGTCAAACCCAACTCAACAGCACCTAACAACAACAATTTCAGGAGTGAGTTTTCAGTTCCTCCTCCCATTTTGCAGTATTGAGGATCAAATCCAGGGCCTCAGACCACATAGAGCAGCATTCTACCAACTGAGCTAAACCCCAGCCCCTGTCATATATGTAGACAGCAACAAATATAAAAGTGACATCAGATTTTTAAAGTTGGAAACAGTGCAAGTGAGAACACAATAAAGCACCATCTTTAAAGTAATGAAAAAAAAACAAGAAAAAAGAAACCTTATCAACCTAGAATTATATGCCATGCTAAAATATCTGTCAAAACCAAAAGTGAAGTAAACATATAAAACCTGAAAGAATTCATTACTAATGGATGCATACTATGAGAAAAAAGATGTTCTTCAGACACAAAGAAAAATTACACTGGATGGAAATATGGAGAATATACACAAAGAAATGAAAAGCTCTGGAACTGATGAATGAGTGAATGCATAAAATATTTTTTTCTTATTTTAAAAATTTCTTTAACAGATAATGTGTTAAAGTAAAAGTAATAACAATGTTCTGTTGTTGTTGTCATGTACCATTGAGTCAGGTCTGATTCATAGTGACCCTATGTCCAACAGAGCAAAACACTCCCTGACACTGTGCAATGCATATGATCCTTTTTATGTTTAAGTCCATTGCTGCAGCCACTGTGTCAATAAATCTACTCAAGGGTTTTCCTTTTTATCATTGGCCTGCCTTTCTCCCAAATATGATGTCCTTCTCCAGGGATTGGTCCATCCTGACTACATGTCCAAAATATGTAAGGTATAGTCTAGCCATCCTTACTTCCAAAGAGCACTCTGGTTGCACTTCTTCTAGGACAAATCTGTTGGTTTGTTCGGCATGGTATATTCAATATTCATCTCCAGCACCCTAATTCAAAAACATCAATTCTTTTCCTGTCTTCCTTATTCAATTTCCAGCTTTCACAACCACATGATTCGACTGAAAATACCACAACATGAGTAAGGCACACCTTCATCTTCACTGTGACATCTTTACTTTTCAACACTTTAAAGAGATCTTTTGTAACAGCTCATCCTAATGCAACATGCCTTTTGATGTCTTGACTGCTACTTCCTTGGGTGTTGATTGTAGAACCAAGTAAATAAAATCTTGGACAACCTCAATCTTTCTCCATTTATCATGAAGCTGCACACTGACCCAGTTGTAAAGATTTTGTTTTGTTGATGTTAAGGTGCAATCTGTATTAAAGGCTGTGTTCTTTGATCTTCAATCAGTAAATATTTCAAATTCTCTTCAGTTTCATCAAAAAAGTTGTGCCCCCAGCCCCTTTTTATTTATTTATTTATTTATTTATTTATTTGTTTATTTATTTGAGACAAGGTGTAGCTAAGTTGCATGCAGGCTGCCTCTGGCCTCAAACTCACAACCTTCCTGCCTCAGCCTCCTGAGTCACTGGGATTACAAATGTATGCCACCATGCACATCTCAATATTATCTTTAAATTCTTATAGCAGTTTTAATGCTTATAGAATTGACTTAAAGGAGACATTGGAGGAAACAAAATAGTCAACAGATTTAATTTTCCCAAGGTATAGGACCTTACAATTTACAAAATATCATTTAAACAAGACTTTTAGATAGCACTTAAAAAAGTAATGTATCAAGTATAAATATTGTGAAGATAGGATAAATGTCAACAAACAAATTTATCCTTCAAAGTACAGAATGGGAGAAAAGTTTTCAACCCTATGTCGGATGAAAGATTAATATCCAAAGTAAATAAGGAAATCCTATAACTCAACACCAAAAAAATCAAATAGTTTGGTAATCAAATGGACAAAGGACCTCGATATTTTCCCAAAGAAGATATACAAATGTTGAAAAGAGTACCCTTGTAAACACACTCACGCAGTCACTATGGAAAACAGTAGGGAGGTTCCTCAAAACATAAATAAAACTACCATATGATCCACCAATCCCACTTCTGGGTATTTTTATCCAAAGTAATTAAAATAAATTCTTGAAGATATATCTGTACTCCCATGTTTGTTGCAGCATTATAGCAACAGCCAAGAAATGTAAACGAACTAAATGTCCATTGGTGGGTGAAGGGATAAAGAAAAAGATGTTGTATCCCACACAATGGAATATTATTCAGCCTGAAAAGTGAAGGAAATCCTCAGGCATGGTGGCAGATTACCTGTAATCCCAGAATTTGGAGGCAGAGGCAGGATTGCAAGTTTGAGGCCACCCTGGAATATATATGAGACCATGTCCCCCCCAAACAAGCCAACAAACAAATGAAAAAGAAATCCTGACATTCGCAAACAATATGGATGAAACTGGAAGACATTATGCTAAGTGAAATAAGCCAGAAATAGAAAGATAAATACTGTGTGATATCAGTTATATGGTGAATTCAAAATAGTCAAACTCATGAAAGCAGGGAGTGAAACAGTGATTTCCAAGATTTGAGAGAGGAGGTAGTAATTGAGAAATACTAGTCAGAGGGTACATTTCAGTATAAAAGATGAAAAAGTCTTATAGATCTACTGTACAGACAGTGCCTCTAATTAATAACACTGCACCACATATTCAAAAATTTAAGAAAGTAGATCTTATATTCAGTTGTCTTACACACAAATATAAAAAATAAAGAGGTAGGAAAATTCTGTAGGTGACAGGCTTATGACATAGAATTTACTGATATTTCAAGGGTATAATGTTTAACTCCTAACTCATTAAGTTGTATACATTAAAGATGACATACTTCTTGTATGTCAATCATACATCAGTGAACTGATTTTAAAAAAGAGAACATACACAAATTTTACTAAGTACCTATGAGAACTCATTTGTGAATGTACCAAGTATGTCATTGTCTAGATATATGGGGATCATACTCCCTAAACAACAAAAACAAATAACCACAAAAACCTACCCAAACATTATACAAATAGTCACTTGTGGTTTAGAATAAAAATTACAATTGATAGTGTCATGCACATATGTAAAGAATGCTCTAACTCAGTAAGTTTTGACAAAAGTAAAAATGTTCTTTTCTGAAAGCTATTAGAAGGTCATAAAAACAGGCTCAATTTCTTGAGTATCCTTATGAAGGACACTTGTCTATAGAGCCACATTGACCCGCAACAGACAAGAAACAAAATTTTATTTTTACTAAGGTACTAGGATTTGTTTTAATTTTTTAGCCAAAGTAAACTAGCCCTTACTGACAAATTCAACTATCTACACTATATCCTTGAATTAACCTAAACATCTAAGGATGAATTCTTATGCTTTGTTTATATCTTTATAATCTACAAGGCTCCAGGCATTGATGGAATACCAATAGAGGTGTTTCAACAAACAGATGCAGCACTGGAGGTGCTAACCTGTTTAGGCCAAGAGATTTGGAAAACAGGTACCTGGCCAACTGACTGGAAGAGGTTCATATTTGTGCCTATTGCCAAGAAAGGGGATCCAACTGCATGTGGAAACTATTGAACAATATCATTAATATCACACTCAAGCAAAATTTTACTAAAGATCATTTAAGAACAACTGCAGCAGTATATTGACAAACAACTGCTGGAAAATCAAGCCAGATTCAGAAGAGTGTGGGGAACCAGGGACATCATTGATGATGTCAGATGGATATCAGCTGAAAGCAGAAAATATCAGAAAGATGTCTATCTATGTTTTACACATTATGCAAAGGCATTTGACTGTGTTTATCATAACAAATATGGATAACACTGCAAAGAATGGGAATACCAGAGCATTTAATTGTACTCATGAGGAATCCATACATGAACCAGCGGGCATTTGTTCAAACAGAACAAAGAAACATTGCTTGGTTTAAAGTCAAGAAAGGTGTGTGTCAGGGTTGTATCCTTTCACCATATCTCTTTCATTTCTATGCTGAGCAAATCATGGAAGAAGTTGGACTTTATGAAGAAGAATGCAGCATCAGGATTGAAGGAAGACTCATTTACAACGTGCATTATGCAGATGACACACTCTGCTTGTTGAAAGTGAAGATTTGAAACATTTACTAATGAAGATCAAGGAACATAGCCTTCAGTATGGATTGCGATTTGGCATCAACAAAACAAAAATCCTTACAGCTGGGTAAGTATGCAACTTCATGATAGATGGAGAAAAGACTGAAGTTGACCATGATTTTGCTTTACTTGATTCTACAACCAACAGTTGTGGAAGCAGCAGTCAAGAAATCATAAGATGCATTGCACTGGAAAAAGCTGTGGCAAAAGATCTCTCTAAAGTATTGAAAAGTAAATGTGTCACATTGAAAACAAAGGCGCGCCTGATTCATGCCATGGTATTTTCAGTCGCATCATATGGTTGTGAAAACTGGACATTGAACAAAGGAGACAGGAAAAGAATTGATGCTTTTGAATTATGGTGCTGGAGATGAATAATGTCTATGGCCTGGCTTAGAATATACCATGGACTGCCAAAAGACTCAACAGATCCACCCTAGAAGAAGTGCAACCAGAGTGCTCTTTGGAAGTAAGGATGGCTAGACTGGATCTTACATATTTTGGACATGTAGTCAGGAGGGACTAATCCCTGGAGAAGGACATCATGTTTGGGAAAGTGGCAGGTCAACAACAAAAGGAAACCCTCCACTAGATGAATTGACAGTGTCTGCAACAATGTTCCTAAACATAAATAAGGTTGTGTGCCCGGCACAGAATAGGGGAATGTTTCATTCTGCTGTACATAAGGTCTTTATGAGTCGTACCTAACTCGACGACACCTAACAACAGCAACAACAACAACAACAACAATCTTTCTTCCTTTCTTTAGGAACAAAGAAAAATAATTTTTACATAAATGAGTAAGTCTCAACTTGAGCTTCAGAAATATTCTTACCTATAAGTAGAAAATTTAAGACTGTTGCTTTAAATTTTTTTCCTCTTCTTTCTTTTCTTCCTTTTCTTTCCTTTCTTCCTCCCTCCCTCCATTCCTTCCTTCCTTCCTTCCTATGGTGCTGGGGATCAAACCTAGGGATTTGAGCAAGTACTCTACCTCTGAGCTACATTCCGTAGTCAAAATAATTTTTCAACATGGTTAATCATATAGAGTTTATACTAACATAGTGTTTTAAAATCGAAAATGTAGAACTTGTTTTCAAAATATTTGTATTTCATAAGATATTGTAAAAACACAATATTTTATTATATGACACGATAAAAATATACATAGTCATATGCACTTAGAGTTAGGAATATTACTTTATTAGATAGAGGTTTTCCAAGAGAATAAAAACTCTACTACTTTCATAAAATATGTTAAGAGCATGTCCTAGAAATATTTACTTCAATTTCTTTCGTAACATTTTATAATAAGATGTGTTTTAATAGTGAAATGTTTTTCTGGATCTCCATTTTCCACTGGATATAAAGATTTCTCAAGGGCTGGCTTTAGACACCACCCATGTCTCTTAAAACTGTCTGTGGGAATATCACTTCCCTCTTCTGTGTGTATACTCTATATTAATCCATGGATCTAGGTGGGGAGTTTTGGCTTTCTCTGGAGCAAGGTCAGCATAGTATAAAGCCAGTCACTCCCACCTGGAAATGTCCAATCGTAGGTTTCCTATGTCCTTCTTTACCTCTTTATTCACTCTTTCCACTCTCCTTAACCAAGGGGCACAGAGAGCACAAACAAATTTCTTACAATACTGCACCAGCTTGGGCTACCACATCTTTCTATATACAGATTCAATGTTTTTGTTTCTCTGATTACATTTTATTTTATTTTTTTGCAGTACTTGGGTGTTGCCCATACTTTGGGCCTTGCACATACTTTGCAAATGCTCTATGACTGAGCTTCATCCCTCACCCCATCTCTATTTTTTTAACTTGAGACAGATTCTCCCTAAGTTACTCAGGCTGCTTCTGGCCTCACACTTTAAATCCTCCTGCCTCAGCCTCCCAAGTCACTGGGATTACAGGCTTGTGTCACTATGCCAGGGTTCTGATTACAATACTTGACTTGAATTTTATCCCAAACCATAATATATTCACTATGATATGTTGTTGTTGTTGTTGTTGTTGTTGTTGTTGTTGTTGGGTGCCATCGAGTTGGTATCCGACTCATAGCGACCCTCAGAGTTTTCAATGGCTGACTATTTTGGGATTGCCTTGGGAGTGGATTGCCAGGCCCTTCTCCCATTTTTGCAGGGCTGGGAATTGAACTCGGGACCTCAGAGACTGCAGGGCAGTACTCTACCAACTGAGCTAAATCCCAGCCCCCCTCTGTGACATGTAGGAATTATATAATCATATGCATTGGTATTAGAATCTAAATAATTGCTAACAATGCTTTCTATTATTACTGCTTTAAGAAGAAAAAAGTTATGCTACAGCCCACATTCCCTGTATAAAAACTTTTGGTTTTGGTTTTAATTATGAAGTTGTTATTGTGAAGACACTCTTTAATCATCTTATCTAGCTTAGAAATTTCACAGAGCTAAATTACTGAGTTAATGTCTATGGCCTGGCTTAGAATGATACCATTTAAGTCAACTAATGTTCCAGAAGACAAGCAATATAGTGTGGCAGGTCAAGTCTCTCCACAAGAAGCAAGTGTCCTGGCCTCTCATGTCTTTTTTTCTGCCATGAGATCTTAACATAACATTGGAATTCACTCCATAAAATGAAGTTATGAACACAATTACATCTTATTGGTTAGAACCTAAGGGATAAGGCAAGACAATCTTTCCAGCCTGTCCTCCACTCAAAACCATTGAGTGACTTAGAATTACAGTCATATTTAGAAATGAAAGTTGTAGAAATTACTTGGCTTTCTCGGGTGGAGATCTGTTTATCCAGAAATGATTTATCTATCTATTCTAAATCTCTAACTAGATAGGAAATGATTATTTATTCACTTTTAAAAGAGGTAAAAAAAAAAGCACTCTATTGAAAGATGATTTAATTTTAATTTTATTTTCCAATAGTATGACTCTGGTAAATAAAGAAAATCCACTGAATAAATGGTCTGTGAATCATGACAGGCTTTGTAAGGAATGCTTTCATATTTTTCCAAGCCTGTGTTACTGTACGTATGCCCAGGTGGAAGGGATTGTTGAAAAAAGCTCTATTGGTACTCTAAGACTTGCTTCTATCCACTGTGTGTCTTCTCTCCCCAAAGAAATTAGAACAATAGCACAATCATATTTGGGGATGTGCTGATAGACATAATACCTGCCACCACCACTCTGGGATCAGTTGAGATAGAATCTAGGGGGAAATACCCCTTTACTTTCAGCCAGTTCATTAAAGACTTATCTATTTGAAATCTTTTTCTTTTTGATTTTTTAGGTTTTCTTGAAGACTTCTCCAGATTTCTGCTTTTATTTTCCTACAAGTTTTTTCAAAGGATAATTAAAGATCCACAAAAAAAGACTTTCTTAGACTCGATTGGAAAAAGAAAATACAGACTATTTGTGTCCTTTCTTTGATCATTCTTTCTGTGACTCTCCAGTAGGCTTCATAAACTATTACTGAGATCAAAACAACAAATTCTTGCTATTATGCTCAAAGAATGTCTGCCTGAGTAAATAGACAGAAGTTTCTCTTCATTGACCTGCTTAGGAGCATAGTTCTTGGAAATGTAGAGCACAGCACTCTTACAACTCTACTCATTAAAACTGCTGATTCAAGGCCAGGTGTGGAGGCATGTGCCTGTAATCCCAGTGACTTGGGAAATGGAGGCAGGAGGGTCACAAGTTCAAGGCTAGAGGCAGCCTGTGTAATTTAGTGAGACCATGCCTCAAGATAAAAGATAAAAAATGTCCTGGGGACATGTTTCAGTGGTAGAGCACTTGCAAGGTATGCTCAAGGCCGTGGGTTCAGCTTCCCAGTACCATAATAATAATAACAATATTATTATTACTACTACTACTACTACTACTACTACTAATAATAATAATAATAATAACCCTCTGATTCTTCACTGACTAGAGTTCTTTGCTTGGACTCTCAACCTACATTCTTGTTGTTGTCTTTAGGTGCCATCGAGTGGAGTCCAACTCATAGTGACCCTATGTACAGCAGATCAACCTACATAACAGCTTTGAAATAGGACTTACATAACTATAGACATGTTCCTGTTGTTCTTAATGATCTCATTTTCCTTACTTTTATCATTCCTAGGTCTTCCCAGCTGCCCTTCTCATGCCAAATGAGGCTGACCACTGTTCCCTAATAGAGCATAATCAGGTAAGGAAAATAGAACAGTTTTATTAGCACCACTTATAGACAGCATCCAGAACTATTTGTCCTGGTTCTTAATTGGCATAACTACCAAACTCTTTGAGCATATGAGCTGTTTGTTGCAGGAGAATCTGATTTTCCCCCTGTTTTGTTACCTACTATATTAACCCAGATCATGAATCTGCAATGCTTTCCTTGCTGGGCTTGATACTTCCTAAGCTGCATTTCACTTGGCTGTGACTCTAACTCCTTATCTGGCTTATACCAAGCCTCTTTCCTGTGGATCTTTGCTCCTACCAAGAAGCTTAGTGTGAAGAGAGTTATGATCAGTACCAGATGGATTCATAATGCTGTTCCTGCCTGACTGCTGGGGACTCTTAGCCTTGAGCTGCCAGATTCTTAGACTTTGGGGCACTGGACTTCCTGGTCACTCCTCCAAAATCCAGCTGCTCAAGATTTGTTGGCATCTTCATGCTTTGTTCTTCATTGTATCAGCTTCTTCTTTTTTGTTGATCGAAGTTGCTAAGGTATCAGCACATTTCATGTCTCAGTTTTCCAAATTTATGATACCATAGCATTATCCCTATGTTGTTATTTTTGTTGATTTTAGGTGTCATTGAGTCGGGTCTGACTCCTAGTGACCCTATATACAGCAGAATGAAACACTACCTGCCACTGTGCCATGCCCAGCACTATATTTGACAGTATTTCTCTGCTATTCACAGGGTTTTCAATGGCTGTTTAGGGTGTGGGCTGCTAGGTCCTTCTCTGTAGCCTGCAGCACAGGGTATTCCCAGGCAGTCTCCCATCCAAGGACTAATCAGGATGACCCTGCTTAGCTTCTGAGATCAGACAGGTTCAGACACCAAGATAGAAGGGCAGTAGGTGCGTCTGTCCCTATATGCACACGCTAACACATTTGTTTCCATTGTTTTTCAGACAAATACTTTGGTTTTTTATGGTTTGAATGCATCTGCCAAATATCATGTATTGAAAATTTAATTCCCAAAGCCACATATTTAAAATATTTGGAGGTGGAGCCTTTGAGGGAGAATTGGATAAAATCATCAGACTGAGGCCCCTATACTCAGACCAGTGGCTTTATAAGAAGAAGAGAGATCTGAATTGAGGACTGGTGTCTTGCCATGTGATGCCTTCTCCCACATCATAATGCAGCAAGAAGTCCTTCATCATATGTCACCTTTTTAACATTGGATGTCCCAGCTTCCAGAACTGAGTTAAATTAACATCTTTTCTCTGTAGGTTACTCTATCGGTGATACTCAGTTATAACAGAAAATGGACTAAGTATTGTATCTCTAGCTTTCTCTAGAATCCTCAGATAATGACAGGGAAAAAGATAGCCATGAAGCCCCTTAAAGCCCTTAAAACCATTACTTAATTGTCCTTAGAGAACTGTATTTACTGTTTATAACCTGTTCATCCACTTCTGGATGTATGACTTGACTAAATGAAACTTCAAATATCTATCTAAGGTAAAGGAATTTACTGTTCAAATCTTTGCTTAATTCCATTACTTGGTGGGTTTTGGACTCCCCAGAACTTCAGAAGGGATTCCTTCTCCTAATAGTCCAATTTATACCTAGTATCACTTTAACTTTAGTCTTTAACCTAAATGAGCAAAAAAACATGCAGCCAATATCTAAGAGTAATGTCATTTTATTTTATAGACTTTGATTTTTGTTGTCAGGTACCATCAAGTCAGACCTGACTCATAGCATTCACACAATGAAGCACTACCCAGCACTGTGTCTTGTACAAATATTTTTGTGTTTGATCCAAATGTTGCAGCCACTATGTTTCTTCTCATTTTGAGTTATGCCACATCAGAAAAAGGAGATCCCAGGGGCTTTCCTCCATTCCCATCATTAAGGTCTACTCTCATTACAGTCGACTCTACTTTGAGGAGGGAACTCTTCCCCAGTCATTTCTTGAATGCCTTCCAGCTCATGTTGTACACTGTATTTGACAATGCTTCTCTGCTATTCAAAGGGTTTTCAATGGCTAATTGTTTCAGGAGTGGACTGTCAGCTCCTTCTCCCTAGTGTATGTTAGTCTGGAAGCTCACCTGAAACCTGTCTACCATGGGTGGCCCTGCTGGAATCTGAGATATCCATGGCATAGCTTTTAGCATCACAGCAACATACAAGCTCCCACAGCATGACAAACTGACAGACTTATGGGGAATAGACTCTGGAAGATGATATAAAAGTTGACATTCTGGGGCTGGAGCTTCATTCTGCATAGCACAAGTTTTGTAATTCTTTCCACCAATTAAAAGGACTATTTTTTTTTCTATAGACACAAACATTAATTCTCTCTTGCTATAAGAAATTTTTTCCTTCCTGGCACGTTTCTCAGATCATTTCTTTAATCCTACTCAGATACTTGTTTTCTCTAATGTATCAAACCACGGAGAAGCATTCATTGCTCAGACTTTCCTTACCTTGTCCTTTGTAATAGAAAATAGATTCTTCTTCAGAACACAAAATTGATAGTTTCAGGCAAAACATAATTATGGCATGTGCAAGGCTCTGGAACAGATTCATTGGTGTCCCTGCTTGTGGGCTCATAATGAACTACAGACAGACTACTGTGATTCTACCAATAAACTAACAGGCAACTTGTATGTTTTGTCTTAGTCACTGAGAATGCCTGACAATATTGTTTTTAAATCTATTTGGCTTTTATCTTCTTTGCAAGCTACTAATTTCTACTAGGGGTAGGATTTAGCTCCATTGGTAGAGTGCCACTCTACAGTCTCTGAGGTCCCCGGGTTCTATTCCTAGCACCACAAATAATAGGAGAAGGATGTGGCAATCCACTCCAAAGGCAATCCTGAAACAATCAGCTGTTGAAAACTCTGTGAGGGTCACTATGAGTTGGACACAACTCGACAGCACCAACCAACCAATTTCTACTAATCTGTTACTTCTTAGTAATACTTTTTCACCTTATAATTACCTTTTGAATGTTAGACATACTATTGAATATGGTCCACAGTTTTTTTTCCCAGAGCTGTTTTTAGTTTCTCTTTGAAGTTAAATCCTCTGATTGCTTGAATTTAGTCTTCTTTCCTGAATTACTCTTCCTTTCTGATGAGTTACATTCTCTGTTATTTGCCTGACAAAGGTTATGTGGGAATATATCAGTGTTCAACCACAAAAACAGTCAATAGGCAATATATTCTATGGGATTTATTTCAGGGAATTGGCTTACCTGGTCGTGCAAGCTGGTTAGACAAATTCAAAATCTATAGAATTTCTTCTTTTTCTAGGAAAGCTCAGTCCTGCTATAAAGGTTTTCAACTGATTGAATCCATTTCACTCAGATTATTTAGGATTATCTCCTTTGCCTAAAACCAACCAATTGTAGATGTCTATTTTACCTATGGGCTGGGATTTAGCTCAATTGATAGAGCTCTGTGTTGCAGTCTCTGAGGTCCCGAGTTCAATTCTCAGCACCACAAAAATGGAAGAAGGGTCTGGCAATCCACTTTCAAGGCAATCCCAAAACAGCCATTGAAAACCCTATGAGGGTTGCTATGAGTCTGATACTGACTCGATGGCACCTAACAACAACAACAACAATTTTATCTGTTATTATTCCTTTTCGCTCAAGATCCTGAAGAGTGTGTAGGAGCTACAAGAAAGCTTGGTAAACTATCCTTTTTCATTGCTAGAATTCACCTCTAATGACGTAGATGCTGCTTCTTTTTTGGGTAGTATTGAATAAATTTTTATAAATTCTTATTTTTGGTATCCCTCTTTCTAGTCTCAGTGTGAATTACTGTGCTTCTCTAAATACATCCCATCCCTTTCTATAAATGATGAATAGACTCAATTGATTTACATTTTTCTTATTTACATTTAATTTTTTGACTAGATTTGAATCTCTTTAGGGGGGAAACAGATCTCTTTAATATGAAACTTCTACAGCTGGATGTTTTCATTCACTATGTTTAAATCTCCTTAGTTTCACTCTCATTTTTTTTTTTCTGATTTGGCCTAAGCATCTGAGTGTTTCTCATTGTAGTCATCCAGATGATAGAAGCCATATATAAATTTGAACTGCTAGTATAAAAATTCTAAGAATCTGAGCTGGGTGCAGTGGCACACGTCTGTAATCTCAGCAGAGGCAGGAGGCAGGAGGATTGGAAGTTCAAGACCAGAGGCAGTCTGTGTAATATAGGGAGACTCTGTCTCAAAAAGTAAGAAAATGGTCTGGGGATGCAGCTCAGGGGTACAGCACTTGCAAAGCATGCAAGCATGAGGCCCTTCGTTAAATGCCCAGTACCACAAAAATAAAGTAAATAAATAAAAGAAAAAGAAAAATCTAAGAATCTGGACATTCTATTCTTTAATCATTAGAAAGCAACCTCAAAGGTTAACAGCCAATTTCCCACTACTATGACAAATTTTACCCTAAATAACATGGGTAAAATATATTCCAGCTTTGTCCATATTAGCAATGAATTTCAATTCATAACCTTACACAGTTGGCTTTAGAAGTACTAGCATTCCCTTTCCATATCCTTATCTATAGCTGCAGCCTCCAACCCAGTCCCTGAGACATATGGTTCTGTATTTCTTGGAAGGTTTGCAGCAATTCGTTACTATATTCAAAATCCCTTGAGTCCAGCTACAGTGATGGGTAATTACTCCAATGTGGTGAAAAGTCAAACTGCATACATACGTGCTTCTTCAATAATTCTAACCCAAATCTTCAAAGTAATGACAAACATTTTTGTTTAGAAACATAGAGTAGACATTCAGTTAAATGTTTTGCAAAATGGTACTTTGAACAGTAAGCATTTGGAGTACTTGGGCATTGAACCCTTGGTAAGCATTTTAAAAATATTTCCACACCAAATAAAAGGATTTGTCAACACCACTGCTACTGCTCAATATTAGCTTTGTCAACAAGCAAGTAAATCCATCAAAGTGAAATACTCACTGTCAATCAGTAGTCAGGTCAACATTAGCTTTTGTCAAACTATTTTTATGCTATGGAACCCATTTTAAAAACATTTAAACATATAAAACATAGTCACTAAGCACCAGATTGTGAGTGGTTTTTGCAGGACTCATTGTGCATAGCCTAAAATAAACACTGAGAGGAAGAGATTACCATGGAAAATAAAACCTTGGGACCTGGAGAAAATCTGAAATGAAAACATAAGAAAGAAACTGTTATGAAAAAAATCTTGAAGCATAAGCAAATATAACCAAAGGCACATATTTTTAAAATACTCTAAATAGAGCCTACCTGATCTTGTTTGATCTGGAAAACTAAGTAGAGCTAATCTTGGTAAGTATGTTGATAGAAAATGCCTGGGGTTACTACAAGCTGTGTATACACCAAATAGTTTTGGGGCAAAGATATTGCACCTACTCGGACTCCATTAAATGTAATGCTTTGCCCACCAGCACTCTGGTACAATTATTTTTTTCTGTGAGCACCAATAAAATGGAGACACATCATTATCTTAAAGTACTTTATGAGTCACTAGAAGAAGAATATATTTGAAGCATAGTGATGTGATTATAATATAATATGATATAAAACTACATAATATTATTGGAAATCTGTTGGAAACTTTATATGTCAGATGCATAACTTTCCAGTTACCAGAAAATTGTAGGGTCTGGCTATTACATTCCAGACAGTATCCTATGAGAGAAGTTCATTGGTATGAATATTAAAGAGCTCTGGGGTCATTGAAAGGACCAGAATCAAAGACATAAAACAGAAAGATTTTGATGACTTTAAAGGTTGAAAGAGGACTTAGCAGAGGAAGTTAGAAGAGATCATTTCTGTTAAAAAATCTCCTCATTCTTACACAGCCTTAAATTCACTTTTCTTCTTGTTCAATTGATGTATTTATACAGCACTTGCCTACTAAGGGTTGGTTTGTGTTTCAAACACAAATGGCAATAATGCTTCCTTTGTAGGACATATCTGTGTGACCTTGGCCAAATGAGCCTGGGCATAGCATAGAGTACACTTTTGTTTCTTCTGAATGGTGCTTCATCTCGGTTGGCTGTGGCACATGGATGATATTCAGAAATAACAGTTGTCTCTCCATACAGTGGTGACCCAGTCCTCAGTGATTCCAAAGGTTGAATGCTCTGATTCTGCAACCACATGAATATGATTATAGAGACTTATCCGATCCTAACTAGTCTTTCATGCTTTTGTTAATTAATACATGTATTTCATTTTTAATAGGCTATTACTTAGGCACTCTATAGCTGCTATAGGGCATATAAAATTTAATCCAACGTGATTTTCCATCTAAGGATCCTGTTATGATTATTCTTATATCTTTCCTTCTTCCCATCTCTGAAAATTTGTTGTTTCTGTGCTTGGAACACCATAATATGATTAGATTCACTTCCAGGGACTGGCCATAGCTTAGAAAAACGATTCCCTCTCTTGCCAGGATCCCCATACAAACTCTGTCGAGTCAAATTTAGTGCCAAAGAAAATGTGTGCTTTGTTTGATCAGCACTGATTTCTGAGCTGGGCCCTAGGAAAGAAAACATGGATTTTGTCAGTATCTATGGAGCCAGAGAAAAATGTCCTGACTGCAATCTGTCCTAATTACAGTTGTGCTGGTACCAAGTGTGGCACTCGGAACGTCTACTGTGCTCTCATGGCAACCACACTTGATCACTGCATGCAGTGAATGCTAGGGCCTGGTAAATGGAGAAGCCCTACAAGTTGTGAAGTATCCAATTCTAAAGTTGGAAGTGACTTTGTTTTTGATAACTTTGCCTTTCTGAAAGAAATTCTCTCCTAACAGCCCCTCACAATGTCAGGTTCCTCCTGATCCCATGACTGTGCATTAATATCCACCCAAGACAATAATTGGATTCAACACTGTAATTGCACATGCCTGACTTTTCCACTCTGTCACCAACCTCTTTTTTGAAATATCTCCCAGTGTTCATGTCACATCCTGTTATGTAAATTGTGAGCCCATAGGATGGCATCTTTAGTTTTATGGGCAAAGATCACATTTAATTCTCTGTCATTTTTAGCACTTAACACATGGTTAGTACATTAAAAGAATGAAGCATGTATAGGAAATTTATAAACTTAAAAGTGCTTTTATGTCTACATCTTACATAATCTCCACAATTACCTTTGAGGGATGGCAAATCTCTCTTTGACAAATGGGAAAACTGAGGCCTAAGGGGTTAAATGACTTCTCTGACATCACACACGACAGCACCAGGTTTAGGATCCATTCCCCTTGATTCTTAGATTCAGATTCTTTTTTGTTAAAATTATCTAGTTCTATTATTACTCTCTGAAAGCTATTCCCACAAGAAGTCTCACTTTAATTATATATTTCATTCAATTAAACTCTATTGTGTGGCTAGCATTTGCAACATCATGCTGAATGGAGGCAGTGAACACTGCTTGGTTTGCCCATAGTAGCAGAAAGACGTAAGGATGAAACCACCAGACAAATTTTATTTATGACTCTGAGATAGGATAATGCAACCTCAGATCTACCCTGACAACAAGTTGTGTTGAAAGTCAGTATTTATCTCAGGGACCACTGGGTGTCTTTTTCATAGACTCTCCAGTTCAGTTTTACAGTAGTCTTCAAATAGAGGTATTCTATCTCAGAGCTATCCGTGGATCTATGATAGTAACTTCAATTTCACAGTGTAGAAGAGATCTTAATGAGAATCATGAATCACCTTTTACAAATGAGGTTACAGGTAATGCACAATTAAGTCACCTGTTCTATCAGGGTCATGGAGCCAGATATGCTTCTTTATTCATTACCTGATTCACTTTTAAAAAAACAACATTTATTTGAAAACCTATTTTGTTCTGGGAATTTTTCCAGGTACTGAAAATATAGCAGTAGAAATGAAAGAAAAGATAGAAAAACAAAAAAGATCGAAAGGAAGTAAGGAAGAAAGGAAGGAGACATAAATCTTTGCCTTGATGAGTTTATATTTCAATGCAGGATGCAAATGATAAGTAAAAGTAAAAAAGGTAAATTATAGAGTATATTAAAAGAGAATAACACATGAGAGAAAATGTAAAGCAAGGAAGACTGGTAAGGACTTCTGGGAGCACTGGGTAAGTTTTAAGTAAGGTTATAAAGGAATTTCTTACTTAGTAGGAGATACTTTTGAAAATAACTTAAAGGAAGTGAAGGAGTAAGTAATGAGAATATCTGGGGAAAGCCTGTGCATAGACGCTAAGGCAAGAACGTGATGAAACCTTAGAAAGTCCAGAGCCATGGTGGCTAGGGTGGCATGAAATCAGTGCAGAAAAGCTGTATATGAATCTTAGAGGCTATCTGGAACTAGATCCATCTAAAGTCTCTTAAACCATTGTAAGGACATTGATTTTTACTCTGAGAGAGATGATGAAACATTGGAGAATTTAGAGCAGTAGAGTAATATCTTTGGAATCAGTTTTTCATGGATTATTCTAGATTTGAGAGTTAAGAATATATGATAGTGAGGCCAGGATAGAACCAGGGAAACCAGATAGGAGTCTATGCCAATAGTCCAAGGAAGAGAAGATGGTGACTCAGATAAGGCAGTGGTGGTAGAAATGGTGAAAAGAGGCCAGATTCTGAATGTATTTTGAAGATGGAGCCAAAAGGATTTGCTGAAGAATTGAGCTGGGATGAAGAAGAGAGAAATTCACAGTCATTCTGAAACTTTTAGCCTGAGCAATTAAAAAAATAGATTTGAAATGAATGAAGATGGTGTAGGCTGCAAGAACAGATTTGGAGAAAGACAAAGAGTTCAGCTTTAGAAATATTTAGTATGAGATGTCTATGAGGTATCTAAGCATTGATATCAAACAAGCAGTAGAATGTAAATCTAGAATAAGTAAGAGAAATGAACTAGAGAAATGAAATGAACTCTGTTAGTGATCATCAGAGTATAGGTAATATTTAAAGCCACGAGAGTACAGAGGTGTAGGGAGTATAGATAGAGAAAAGATCATCTAAGACTAAGTCATGAGATCCATTCTTCTCTTTTCTTTAACTAATTTATTTATTTATTTATTTATTTATTTATTTTTAGCAGAGGTTGGAAATTGAACCAAAGGCCTCACACATGCTAGGCAAGTGTTCTATCACTGAACTGCATCCTCAGACCCATTTTTCCTTTTTATTTTGCAAGAGGATCTCCCTAAATTGCACAGGTTCCTCTGGCTTTGAACTTGCAATCCTCTTGCCTCTGTCTTCTGAGTCACTGGGATTACAGGCATAAGCCACAGCAGCTAGCTTCATGTTTGATTCTTAACCAAAGTGTAAACTGGAATGTTGGTTTAGAGCTCATACAATTGGTTTAACTCTACTTTGGAATAATAAAGCTGAAATTTCATAGTCTCTTTAGAGTCTGAAATTTGTTATAAAACAAGCTTGCCTTTAAATGTCACTTGTGTTCAGATTCTTGGAGTAAGATGAAGGCAACATTTTTCAAGGCTGCTTCCATTCACAACCTATTAAGGCGGATGCTGGCTTGTCCCTCCTTGTCTCTGAACACTTTCTCCAGGAACACTACAATCCCTTGAACAACTAGCCCCCAACAGACTGAGCATTAGCTATATATTAGATTTTTCTTTTCTTTCTTGAGACAAGGTATCACTGTGGAGCCTAGTTGGCTTGGAACTCAGTATGTAGGCCAGACTGGCCTTGAATTTACATCGATCCTCCTGCCTCAACCTCCTAAATGCTGAGATTATAGGTGTGTACTACCACACCTGGTTTTCATGTATTAGATTTCTACATGTATGTAAATGTAGTACTTTGCAGGACTTTAGAGCTTTCAGATAACTATTTTGTTGTTGTTGTTGTTGTTTCTTGATAAATAAGATATTTCTGAGAGTGGGTTTCAAAGAGGTTCACTACATATGAGACTTTTACCCCATCTCTCAGGCACTGTTTCAAGGATTTAAGTATCTATAAGAATCAGAAGCTGCTTAATGAAAATGTGGATTCTCTGGTCTTATTTCCAGAGATTCTGATTCACTAGGTCTGGAGAGGAGCCTATGAATTTGCACAACAATGATTCTAATGCTGTATCAGAATTAGTAGTGGCACTTGACAGTGGAAGAGTGATTCTGTTAGACAATGTCTTTGGTAGAGGAAGGAAAGTTTTAGGGTTGGTGGGAAGTTTACGGACAGAGTATGATCTTGGAAGAAGTCCTTAAAGTAGATTATGTTAAGGCACACAGAGTGTACATTCCAGGAAAGAAGATATAAGTCCAAATAAGGGAGTTTTTTTCTTTTTTTTTTTTTTTAATAACTGACTTTATCAAATCACAGGGGACTCTGCTTGTGAAAAGGTATGTCTTGTTTTTGAAGGAAAAAAGTAAATGTCAGTTTGAGATGGTACATAGGAGACTCCTCTCTGGGAAATAAGATTTTGCTAGTTGACTTCTAAAGCCACCATAAATTTTGTTTTGTTTTGTTTTGTTTTCTTTTCTTTTATTTTATTTTTTCTTTCTTTCTTCCTTCCTTCCTTCCTTTTTTTCTTTTTTATTAAAGAACAAAACAGGGAATATATAAAGAAATAACCTTTTACAAGCTCACAGATTTTTGTAGTATATTTAAGGCACCCAAAAGACAGAGGACTGGCCCTTATTTTTGTCATAATTTTTTCCCAGTTCCTTCTACTCAGGGACATCCTGGTATAGTAAAATAATTAAAAACTCTTTCCAGATATTTTTGGTAAAAGTGTCCTTTTTACTGTGAATAACAGCAGAGTGAATCATAGTTTGCGTGGCCGACTAGGATCAATACTAACACCAGACAAGACATGTAAACCACAGGAATGACAATAAGAGGAACTGTTACATGAAAGCATAGACTAGATGATCTCCAAGTTCTCGTCAATTCCAAGATTTGTAAATTCTAAAAGTCTGTGAGTTCACACAGAATCCTTGCTCATTCTTATAATAAATTGTGCTTATTGAAAATGTGAAGTCTCTCGTCTTATCTCGGTAGATTCTGATTCACTAGGTCTGGCGTGGAGCCTGTGAATTTGGCTGTTTGCCAGGGTACTCATGGAATTACGTCTTATACCTCATTCCCTACGCAAAGTGAACAGCAATCCTCTAGATACTAACAACACCATCTTGTCATTTCATCTTTTAAATGATTTATAGATATCAACACTTAATTCTAGCAAATGTCCCCATGTCAATCAGGGAAAACAGGGTAGTTTGAAAGAAAATTTTTTAATTTCCATATGTGCATTTCAAAATTCATTTCAAAATGAACTGCCTGTCTTGTTTTGAATTCCTAGTGCCATTTTCCTATGGGTATTTGATATATAATGATTTGTCAGTCAATGCCATTCCTATATGTACACCCCTGTCAGAATTCCAAAAGCACATTAGCAGTGGTAAAACAAAGCCCCCAGAGTTAGCCATGCTTTACTGTAAGATAACATTCCCCTTTTAGGCATTGTTTGCAATGTGTCTTTGAACACCTAGGAATTGTATTATCTCATTGTAGCAGGAGGCTTAGTGTTTTCTAATATAATTATGTGACAAAAGAAACTGTAGTTTGGAATGAACTAAATCATGCTGCTTATGGTTTTAAACGACAGGTTTAATAACAATAAAATAGGTAACAATAAGTAACATGCTAAGATAATAATGTAAAATTACATCTAACTTTATACACTGAGGACTTTCTAGAATAAGTCTGTAATGATGAAATAGGATAACCTTGAATCAGTTTAATTGTCCTAGTTGGTGAGGCAAATAATTCCCCTATAAAAATCTAAGATGTTTTAATCTCTAATTTAGTTTTTAGCAGACTAGAATCATTTACTTTCTTCTGGCTACAACACCATGGCTTCTTCTTCTTTTTTTTTTTTTTTTTTTTAATTTCCTCTGCCCCCTCTTTTCAGTCTTGTTAACAGTCAATCAAAGCCCTCTTGTTCCTCTTAGTCTCCTGGCTGGGAGGTGTGTACATGAACCAACAAGATGACTGTGCCCAAAATTTGACTCTAGGAAGGAATGTTATAAAGGTAGTACTCATAGAGCAATTCATCTCTGGGACTGACCTGATAGAACCACTGGCTGGTTCTTTCTACCATGCTCTTGATGCCTGCATCCCTGGGCTCTTTCCTGAGCATACTTCTGCAGTTACTCCTTTGGTTCTATGCACCAGGCATATCCTTCCAACTTGTTCTTTTTAATTCTTCAAAGTTGCCAGCCTTTGTTGTTGCAGTTTGAAGACCCTTAACTGATACACAAAATATTGCACACCTCTTAACATGTGTTACCTTTCTAAAGGATGTACATAATTTAACATTTATATTGGTACATTGGTATCAGATGTTTGCTCCTTTCTACTGATGGGTATGTATGTATATGTTTGCATACATGTAGTATGTGAAACACATCTTTATGAGGACTTGATCTTTCATGATTAAGTTGCTGGATTTAAACCACAAAACGGATGTATTCTAGGGAATCTCCTTTAGTATTCTGTCTAGTTCATTGGTGAGCTTGTAGGCACAATGCTACATAGATACTAATCTCACTTAAGGTTTGTGCTCAATAGCCAGAAAAAGTGAGATAAATTCTATTAGCTAACATGAATTTCATTCTTACTATCAAGCAGCAAATCAGTGTATGAAAAGATTACAAAAACAGCAATAATGACATTTCTGGAATGACCATACAAGTTTCTTAAAAGACTCAAGAGAATCCAGAAAAAAAAAACACAAACTATAAAGCAAAAGTAAGACAAAATGAGAAACGAAGGAAACACAAAATAATGTAATCATTTCCTGGAAATATCTGTATAATGTTTATGGGGGACCCAAAATAAATTAAAGCACGGAAAAATGGATTTAAAACTATGCCAGTCTCAACTGTACAAAGGTAATTATTCAAAGGGATAGTTGATGAGATGTGCAACCATTTTTAAACAAGAAATGTCTTTTACAATTAGGTAATAAGTGGGGATTAATATCTATCAAATACCTATTATTTATGTTCTCTGTTAACCAGATTTCCATTGTGACATGTGAATTGGGTATTATTATCTTCATTTTACAGGAAATGAAACTGAGAATCAGAGAAATAAAGTTACTTGTCAAGGTAAAAAGTGATATAGCTAACATTCAAATTCTTTGTGTATGCACTTCCCACACTGAGGCTAGGCTTGACCATGTAACTTGCTTTGGCTAATGGGATATTAGCAAGTATGCCATAGGCAGAGGCTTAATAAGTGTGTGCACTTTCAGGGCTTATCTTTATGTTTCTTTCTCTTGGAACCTTGAGACCACTCTGAGATGAAAAGCCTGAGCTAAGAGGTACAACTAAGATGCCAGATAGGTAGCCTCAGCTGAGCCATTTCAGTGAGATGTCAGATGTTTAAGCCACTTCAGGTGAGGATGGAGATGCCATGGAGCAAAAATAAGTAATTCTCACTGTTCATTGCCTAAATGTCTGACTCACAGTGTCATACATATATATATAAAATAGCTGTCTTTGTATGCTACCTAAATTTGCAGTGACTTGTCATGAAGAACAAAAAATATTTAACTTGGGTTCAGTTTAAACTTAAATATCTTTTCACCTGCAATATGTTGATTTAAATTATTGAGATTTCCTATATATTCTTAAGCAGAAACCAGTATTTTTATTTGCAGAGACATGACACAAACTTTTGTATTGTTTTTCGATTAGTGAAAAAATTGTGTTTACTGTTTTTCAGTTATTTCCTCCCCCCAACTATCCTAAGTCTTTGCAATGTCTAGATAAAGATAATTTAACACGGATATTGTGAAACAAACTTGTATTGGAAAGTAAAAGAAGAATATCAAAATGGCTCATTTCATTCTCCTCTCTACAATAGTTGTTGTCAAAGACAAAACAATCAAAATGGAGGCACTTGTGTCAAACCACAGCAAAAGATAAATGAATAAAATTGGGACATTGTGAAGGAGGGCCTCCATGCGCATTTACTTATAATAAGGAACATTTTTAAAAAGAAAACTGTCTGGAGGGCTTTTGTGCATATGCACCTATAATAAGAACTTCTGCCAGGGACTTCCTAAATTGTAGCTTGGCACATGAGTCAAAAGGGCCAGTAGAAACACTTTCCTGATATACCATCTCCTCTAATAAACTGACTTCAACTCCTAGATAAGACTTGATAACCAATATTCTTTGTTTTGAAATAATTACAGGTACTTCTTTCTTTTCCTCCCAAAGTTTCTCTTTGCCTTGATCTCCCCAAATCTGCCATTGGTCTGCTACGCCACTCATATCCCACATTTGCAAATGTTTCTAGTTATTCTGGAATAAACTCATTAACTTAGGAGAACATCTCTCTGTTGGTTATTTAGTTTCTTAACATTTTGACTTTTTTCAGTTTTATAGTGAATAAAACATATAATTCCATCTCTTCTTATAAGTACTAATTGTATATATTATAAGAATTCAAGGACTTCAAAAAGCACTAAGATGAAGGTTTAAAAAATCAGTTAAATTTCATCACATTGGAAGAAACTTTGTTTCTTCCAATTAAATGAACCTTACCCAGGCATATTTCTGGAGAGAGCTTGACAGAAAGAAAATATTTTTAAATATGATTATATTATAGGTTTTCCAAAGTAAAAATAATTTTTATTTGATCAGTACATACACAGAAGAAATAAACAAAATCCAAAACCAGCCTGATAAATAAATATTTCTCCTTTCTACAAAAAGGTACTCTAAAATATTTTTCAAAGATTGTGGAAGAAATTGTGGGGAAAAAAATAACTTTAAGAGATTGGAATGATTTTTTAAAAAGATCTCATTTTTAATGGTGACTGCCTGCTATAAAATGATGAAGCTATGACAGTCACATACTTTTTGCTCATCTCTATCTACCTTCCAGGTTTTCTTTAAATTAATTAATTAATTAGTTGATTAATTAATTTTTAGTACTATGTTGACCCCAGGGCTGTAGGCATACTTTGCAAGTGCTCTACCACTGGTCTGCACCCCAGCCCCCTTTTTTAATTTTTATGCTGAGACAGGATCTCTCTAAGTTACGCTGCCTCTGGCCTCAAACTTTTGATCCTCCTACTTCCTCTCCTGAGTTACTAGTATTACAGGCATGTGCTACCATGGCCAGCCTTGAAATACATTTTTTAACATAATAGAAATATTATAATGTACTATGACTCTATTTCCTTCCCTCAGGACTTTATATAACCAATTTTTATTGCAAAAGAGTCTAAGGTCAGTGTGATTTCTTCCTCTCTGATAGTAATTGGCTTTTTTTTTTGTATTTTTGCTTGAATACATTTCCTTTATCCTTGGTAATAGCATAACTGGCATATAGAAAACAGCATAACTGGAATACAAATTGGCATTAACCATTCTTCATCAAGTTTATTTTACAGCATTTATTTTGTTCATTACAGGGAAATGTCTTGTTTTATATTTTCAAATATGTTTTCTGCTTTATTTGGTTCTTTATAACCCAATATCTTCATATGAAATCCTTTCTTGTGTAAGAAGTTAGTTTCGTCTTTGTAATCTATTGAATCTTCTCCTCTGCATCCTTGTCCTCCTCATTAGTCTCCTCCTCCTCCTTCTTTGCATTCACCTTCATTATCTCTAGTCTTTTCTCCATGAGAGCAATTCTAAATTAAGTAGAGGCCTTTCTGTATTCTTTGCTTTTTTTGAATTTATTTTTCTCATTTTGTGTTGGGGTGTGCTCTGGCCTGGCAAAAGATCACAGAGCTTCATCTGAACACCAGGGGACCCTCAGGGACCCTCAGGGATGGGCAAGAGCTGGTCAGTGGCACCAAGAAGGACCTTGGGAGACTTCTTATATAAAACAAGCAGGAACTTTATTAAGTTACTCCTTTGCAAGAGTGCCTAAAGATTATACATCTCTATATAACAGCTCTCATGCTGACAGTATGGGTTGCTGCTGCTACGATGGAATAACAGCTCTATATCAAAGTGCCAAATGGCTCTGATATCCTCTCTGGCTGCACTCTGATGGTCCAAGGATGTTGCCTCTCACTGGTCATCTTCTCCTCTCACCTCCTCGCTGGGAAAGGGGGGATTGAGATCTCTTCTTGGCTTGCTCGAGGTCTTCTTTCCTGACTCTCAGAGTTTTGCCTCTCAGCGGGTTGAATGAAGGTCTGATCTGTAAAAGCAGCAAAGTCAGTCATGGGATGTGACAATCAGGATCAAGGTGGTCAGGAAGAAAGAGATGAAAGGACCCTTGGGATAGTCGGTGGTCTGTTTATGTACACTCTGGGTGAGGGTGTGCACTAGGCCGTAACAATAGGAGAGTGGCTTCTACCAGGAGAAGCAGTTCTCCTTGTGAGGGCTTGGAAAAGTGCACTTAAGATTGGTGGGTTAGGTGCAGGCTGGACCAATCACTGAGCTTCCCTTAGTAACCAATCAGATGGCTCTGGGTGGCCAATCAGGTTCAAGGAGGCCACACCAGAGCTCTGCTGTTGGGGGCCATCTTGGATAATTTGATGAGAGGGGTAGGAGTAAAGTAGGTGAAAGGTGAAAAAGTAGTGAAGGGTGAACTGGGACTTGGGTAGGCATATTGGCTCTTAGTGAGTCAAACAGGTCCCAGTTCAGGTTCCCAGGTTAAGGGTGACCAGAGGTGGGAGCAGCAGGAACAGAGTAGGATCTGGGGAGGGCTCAGGCCTCTGCCTGGATGGAGTGGGCCTCCATCTGGGCACCCTCCCAGGCCAACCCCGGGGTGTCCAGATAATTCCCTACAATTTTGTTTGTTTTTGCAAAGTCAATTAGGATCATGACAGGAAACAGAATTCAAGGTTGACAAAACTTTAAAAAAAAAAAGGGACTACTCTTTGGTTGAGCATGAAGTTCATAATAAAAAAAAGTCAAGGAATAATGAGATCCGAGAGACTACACCAGTAGAAAGCACTTAAAGCTGCTATCACCCTTATGACTATGGGCAGAAGGATAAGCAGCAGCATTCTTGGAGCCTACTGACAATGGATATATGGGGGAGGTCCCTCCTGTCAGAGCTAGCATGGAGGGTCATTTCTACTGTGAAAGAAATTTATGGAAACAGGAGAATATTGAAGAACACCCAGGCGTCTCCCTAATCCTGCCCTCTGATGTCCTGCTCAATTAGAATCTGGAGGGCAGGTACAGGGGTGATGAGACTCAGGGCCTGGAGAAGGTCAGGAAGGAGCACTGAATGATTGTGGTGGCAATGGTGGGTGGGGAGTTGGCTAGTGGGAATGATCAACGATAACTTGTTGACTTTTCTGAAGGATCACAAAGATTTTAACTTTTTAACAGGTCTTAAATATTTACTGCTTAACAAATAACACAAATAACAATGAAAAAGATTCACTCCATTCCAGTGGTGTGTGTCTTTATGACACCTTGATCTTTCCTAATTCAAAAGGAAAACATTGTATTCAAAGCAGGAAACAAGTGATATCCTAGGGTATCTCTCTAAACAATGAGTCCACTTCATTTCCTGAGTTTATAACTTTTATTTTATTTGAAGGAAGAGAGAACACAAGAATTTTATGGCCAGAGAACACTGTTATCTATCTTTCATTGTTCTCCCTGCCCCTCCAGGTCTGAAAAATCTTTTCATCTCATTCTATTGTTTTATCAGCTCACTTTTAAGCTCATTAAAACATTGAATGCATGTTTTCATTAAATTTATCTATGGCTTGAAAGTGATTGTAAAGTTTTTCTATTTTTGCTGTGCTATGTATTTACATCTTGATTATGTTCAGAAAGTTCTCCACTAATACAGTGCTGGTGCCTTCTTCCTGCTGCATGAGAGAGATTTGTTTTCCTCCAAGCTGTGGATGGTGGCTGAACTGTTGTTGTTGTTAGGTACCCTCGAGTCGGTGTCCTACTATAGGGATCCTGTGTACAATAGGTGAAACAGATTGTTAGTGCTTCTCTGCTACTCATAGGGATTTCAATGGCTGTTTTTCAGGAGTGGATTGCCATGTTCTTCTCCCAAGCCTACAGCACCTGGTGTTCCCAGGTGGTCTTCCATCCAAGGACTAACAAGACCCAATGCTGCTTAGCTTCTGAGATCTCATGGGATTGGATGCCACAGTAGTATGGCTACAGGTGGTGGCTGAGTACTTTTCATTAAATTCAGTTTGGGGAATGTGTACAGTCTTCATCTTCCTTATCATGCCTGGCACTAGCTAGCTGTGTTCTAGTCTCAAAGAGACCAAGTTCCAGTTATGAGTTTGGCAATGGTTTATAAAGAATGTTGGGGTAAAGAATAGTTCAACCATCAAGGAACTGAATAAACAGATTTTCCTATGTGAGGCCAGAAGATATTAGATCTAGATAGATAGCTTAGAGTTTTCTCTAAAGAGATAAGTGTTACTTCATTCTTCTATATCTATTATTTATGATGAATGGATACATAATTCCATTCTGTTATTGATGCTTCTTGTTGTTAAGTGGGGTTGACTTAGTGTCCAACTCATCTCATAGAGACCCTAGGTACAACAGAGTAAACACTATTGTCATTCTTCTCTTCTATTCATAGGGTTCTCAAAGGCTAATTTTTTGGGGGGTGGGGGAGTGGTTTGCTGGGTCCTTCTCTCAGGCCTACAGTATTTGGTGTTCCCAATGATCTCCCATCCAAGTATTAACCTGGCCCTACCCTGCTTAGCTTCCAAGATCTGATGGAATCAGATGCCACAGTTGTACGGCTGCAGCCTGTTATTGATTCTATGGATTAAAAAATAAGGATAGCAACCATGAAATCTGGAAAATCCGTGACCTCCAGGCTACAAACAAAAACCTAAATAATGGCGGTGGGTGTCCAAAACAGTTCAGGAAGAAATGAGGCAGTGAAAGGAGCTAAGAAACTGCTGACTTAGTTCCATTTAATATTTTTATGATCTCCAGTGGAAAGCATATAAGAAAACATTATTTAGTTATGCTCATTGTTTGTTCCCCTTTAGTAAAACATCTTTAGAAAATGTCATAGGTATTTTGGTGCATATACATTTTTTTACTTTAAGGTTTGTTTTGAGGATAATCCCTGGAATTTGGCTGAAACTTTGAGGAAAGACACAATTGGCCTAGAGCTGGGGGGAGAGTGATAGGATTATTAGTTATAAGGATGATACAAGCCTAAAGCTCCTGGCTTTATTTGCCACCATCTGGGGAGACTCTGTTCAGAGGAAAAGGAAGGTAGAGAAATAGAGCCAAGTGCTTCAGGACATAATTTGAGCACCATGATCTAGCCATGCATAAAGCTCATTGCTTGAACTTCCCAATTTGCAAATCAGGTAAGTCTTTGTTATAACTAGTTTGGATAGGGTATCTCTTACTGAAAGAGTTCCTTTACTAATATATTTTGTTTACTAGGGATTGGTGGGGAGGGGAATAGCTAGACTTCAGAAGTAGCTAGGTTTGCACTTTGGAGAAAAGAATTGGTTTTGGAGGAGAATGAATGATCAACAAAGAAATGAGCACTTAGCAGCTATATGAACAAAAACACAATGAAATAATAACAAGGTAACAGATGAATGACTTCAGTTCCCAAGTGATCCCTCTTGGAAGTAGAGAAATCTATAATTACGTATTTATCATCCAAAGTGATTTGTCTGATTTGCCTACCTAGGTGAACCTCCCTTTCCTCCATTTCTTGTGTTTCCTCAATGAAGTTCTTTTTTTCCCCCTCCCTTTCTCTCTCTCTTCCTTCCTCTCCCTCTCTCTCTCTCTCTCTCTCTCTCTCTCTCTCTCTAGCTTTGTGAGACAGGGTCTTACTGTGTAACGGAAGCAGGCCTTGAACTACTATCCTCCTGCCTCAGCCTTCCAAGAGTTGGGATTACATATGTTCACCACCATGCCTGGCTTTCAACAATGTTCTTCATCACCTAGAATATACATCAGGATATTTCTTAAGGGAGAGAGAAGTTAGGAAATGAGAAGAGGGGTGTTATTACTACTGTTTTTGCATGTTTTTTTGTGCTTTCGATCCCCCCAGGAAACGAAAACTTTGTTGAAACCATGCTTTGTGCCGTTTCTTACTTGTTCATCATAGTACTTTCAGTGATTGGTGTAGTGTTGGACAACCATAGAACTTGAAAAATGTTTTGGAATAAACCAATAACTTTGTGTCAGGGTGAAAATAAATTGCCTTAGGTCTGATGTAAGCATCTTGCTCACAGGAATGGCATAAAAAGAGACGTTTCAGTGTCAAGGAACCAAGTATCAGCTTATGGCTTAGAGATACCATTATGCACTTGACATATTCTGGCATTAGTAAAAAAATTGTCTCCAGGAATAAAAAACAATGCTTCAACGTAGTATACATCTATTTTGTATTAAAATTTAAAATTGTGTTAACTTTTGAATGGTAACTGCCTCATTTTATAGCCCTAAATTTGAATTTTCCTGCCACCACTCAATGACTATCAGTTTTTGCCTTTTATAATTCTACATCATGTATCATAGGTAGGCCAGAAAAATGTAAATTTAGAAGTCAGAAAGAAACAAGGTTACTTCATTCTTTTTCTTAATTGGAAAGTTCTAAAGCATCTTGGAAACATTGTGATAAAGATCCCTAATGCGGTTCAAGATTTGCTTATCTGATGGCTTGACTTAATGAAATCTTAAGGAGCCAGGCCACCAGCTGTTTAAAATTAGGTAATAGGCTGGGAAAGCATGACATCAGTATTTGAGATAGCCTCAGACAAAATTATAAGTTAGCTAAATTTGGCTTTCAGAAAATGCTACTTTCTCTTTCTAACCTGAATCCACTTTTCAGTACTCTTTTATTCCATATTGACCCTATCTAAAAAAATAATCAAGAGTACTAATCTTCCCAGGTCCTCTTTTATTTAATAAAAATATTCTAATGGCCTTTGACTCCTTATAGGATAGAATCTAACTATCTTATCATTGTAAACAAATTCTGTTTTTGTGATCTGGAACCTTAGAATCTTCTTGTCTCAGGGATTCGCCAATGTATTTGATCTGTTTCTAGATTTACTGTTCTTCTGTTCCACACTATTGGGGGTCAAGAGGTCTTCTAAATAGCACATTTCTCATCCAAGCTCTGAACCAGTTGACAAATAGGACAAAGTATAAGGTCTATGAGGATCAAAATGTGACCATTACTGCCAATCGAGCTGATATTGGAAAACTTGCCTACTTACTGATGGACAGGTGAGCTTCCTACTACACTTCTCAGAATTAGAAGTTTATGCCAACCAAGTCCTGGGGGTGTGAATGAGTGAGGACAGGCCTCCCTGCTTGGTCTCCATGTGCCCTGATAATGCCATACTCAGGAGCAGAGGGTAAAGGCACTTCCCTGCAGGTAACCTGACTCTCAAGCACAAGGGGAAAAGAAGGAGCTGTCCGAGTTCCATCCACGCTGTCCTTTCAAATTTTCCAATTACATTCAGTCACTCACCCTCAGAGGATGACTGAGTGAGTTGGAGTTAAGATGGAGTGAGGAAGGTCCACATTGTGATGTGCGGAGGATTCTTCATATGAAAGTGAGCACAAAGAATGAAGAACTATAGAGTATTTGCCCAGCATGTACAAAGTCCTGGGTTGATCTCTAGAACTGAAAAAAAAAAAAAATAGGGGGAAGCATCCCTCGAGGAAGATACACTAAGCTTCCAGCTTTACTTCTCTGATTGCTGAAGCATGGAGTTCTTTTGAGTAAGGATTTAGGAGTGGTAGACTCTTCATTACTTGTATGCCTAAAGACGCCTTGATTTTTATCTCACTTTTGAAGGTGTAGCTAGTCCAATGGTTTTCAGCAGAACCTCAGAAATGCCACAGATGTCCAAAGAGGCCTACTGTGGTGTGAAAGGGAAGGGAAAGTGCTAACCTGGTGAGATCCACTCTAGGTCCTACCTTCTCTCCACAGCTACTCTGTCTTTATTTATTTTACATGAAGGATTTCTGCTTCCTATTTTTTTTGAACAAAGGATTTTATCAATAGATGAAGTCTGAAAAATATTATTATAGTATAATCTTGTAATAATAATAATGGCAAACAAATACCATTCCTCATGTGCCAGCAACAATATTAAGTGATAATGTATGGATGTTTACGTGCAAAAACCCACACTAATTCTCAAGACAACCATTTGAAATAGTTATAAATAGAATGTATCTCACATTCATATGGTGGAAAGGAAGAGAAAAAAATTCTAGATTTCTTTGTTTTCTTGCTAGACTTTTCCTACTACACCACACCAATTCTTAGGATAACCACTTTATGTTCATGTTATGTTAAACCTGACCAACTGTGTTCTCCCTGCTGCTGATGTCTTTTATTTAGTGATGACTCCAGACTTGGACAGTCAACATCCTACTTGATTTCACCTGTTAGGTGACTCACAAGCATCTGATCCTTAGGAAGTCCCAAATAGAACTTGTCATTCCACATCCTGCAAACCTGTTTGCCCTACTCCATTTTCTTTCAGTTACTGGCATCATCATTTTGTCAGCTGCTCAAGCCAGAAACTTGGTCATCATCTTTAATTTCTCCCTTTCCCAATCTCCCACACCCAACCCACCTGCAAGTCTTTTTGATATTAACTTCAAATACAGCTGGAATCTATAAATTCTCTCCATACCACAGCACATTCCTAAACAAACAACAAACAAACAAAAAACACAGTAGCTGTTGCCACCCATGTCCTTTCCACTACCTCCCAACCACAGACTGAGCTTCCTCTGTATGTTACCTGTTTTTCCAATGGTTTACATTAAATACACTCAATATAACACTCCATCTAATCCCTTTTCCTATTCTTTGGAAAAGAAATTAAAAGCCATAAACATCTCAGAAATTATCCTGAAAAATCACATTTCCACAAAATGTCTTTTAAATAACATAAGAAGTTATAAATACAGATGTAATGCAATTGTCTTGTCCCTAATTTATTTTATGCTTGATCTAATTTCTATTTCATATGGTTGCAAAGCTGTTTTAGTCAGGGTAAGCTATTCAGGCATATTTTATGGAAATTTGCCACATGAATTTTTGCTATCTGTTTCAGTATTTAACTTTAAAAGATTTGATACCAAAATATATACTTGGGAAAGTTTAATTTCAAACAAAGTACTTAAGTCGTATTGAACTTGTTTAGTTTAGACATATTTTAAACTTTCTATTATATTGGCATGTTACAATTAATGGCTTATTTGAGATTCCATTAAATCTTCTGTTATCAGAGGTTTAAAACTGCAGCATAAATTTTTTTCTCCAGGCTTAAACTTGTTATACAAAGGTCTCAGCTTAGAACCAATTAAAAAAATAGTTATTAGTTTGTCTTTGAATACAGGCTTGCCATTTTCATTAATTTTTAGACAAAGCTGTTTGGACAGGTCTATACTGGAAACCCACTCCAGAAACAATCTGCCATTGAAAACCCTATGAATAGCAGAGAAGCACTGACAATAGTGCCAGACATGGCACAGTGAGGGAGAATGATTCCTTCTGTTGTACATAGGGTCATGGCACCTAATAACAACATACTGCTCCATACTAATAGTCGGAAAACTGTGTTTGAAATGTTCATGGAAATAGTTATGAGCAAGATAGGGAAGAATACTTTCTCATTAGGGCTGGGGAATGGTAAAGCTCACCGTGCCCTCTCTTATGACAAATATCCTCCAGTCCCATATTCACATCCAGCTCACCATCACCATCATGTAAACCTCCCTTTTTCTTCAAGGTTGAGGATAATACCTTGCTTTTCCATAAAGGGTAGAGAAGGAGATATCAATCAGATTTTCAGTGGATCATCTTGTCTACAGCCCTGCATGCACATCCCATTTTTAGAAGCACCAGGTACCACCAGTTTCTGAGTTTCCTTGGCATCCTGCAGTGAAAATCAAGTTGATTCTTGGTTAGGCAGATGGAATGCATTAGCCATTTAATTAATGAGGGATGAGCTGTGTTTAATGTGGCTGATATGTCAAGTAAGATTAAGACTGTGAATTGACTATTTTATTTTATTTTATTTTTGTGGTATTGGGGAGTTGAACCAACTATCTACTTTGTCAGCACTCTACCACTGAGCTGCACCCTCAGCCCATTTTTTACTTTTTATCTTGAGACAGTCTCACTAAGTTGTTCAGGCTGCCTCCAGTCTCAAAGTTGGGATCTTCCTGCCTCTGCCTCCCAAGTCACTGCTCATTTATAGTTGCACCGCCCTGGCATCTTGTCAGATCTCAGAAGCTAAGCAGAGTCAGGCCTGATCAATATTTGGATAGGAGACCTCCTAGGAATACCAAGTACTGTAGGCTTGGGAGCAGGACCCAGCAGCCCACTCCTGAAACAATCAGTCATTGAAAAATCTATGAATAGAGCAGCACTGACAATAGTTCCTGGCATGGCAGAATGGGTGGGATCTTTATGAGTCAGACTCAACTCAATGTGCACCTAACAAGAATAACACCCCACTCAGCTGACTATTGTATTTTAGTACATTGGAAGTCATTGAAGATCTTGACAAAGTCAAAAAGAAAGTGTTTTTTTGTTTTTTGTTTTTTTCCTGAGACAGGGTCTTCCTGGGTAACCCAAGCTGGCTTCACATCTGCGATTTAGCCCAGATTAGACTTGAATTTTTGATCTTCCCACCTCAGACTCCCAAGTGATGTGATAATAGGCACATGCCACCACACTTGGTAGATGGTGACAAAGGCAGTTTTCATGGAGGATTTGGGAGAATAGTAAATGAAATGATTTTTTAAAGAAAATAACAGAAGAAAAGGAATTAGAGAGAGCCAGGTAGATAATTCTATAAGTGAATTTTTTTGAAAAGGGAATTAAAAATATGTAGTGGTAGCTGCAAAGGTCAGGGTAAAGAAATAACAGCTCATTTTTAACCATATATGATTTAACCCCTGTTGTCAGCACTCTAGAATGCAATAGTCTACTTCTAGATGCAGGACTTTTACATATACTACCTGATCAAGGGAACCAACAATCACAACTATGCTACTGTATTTGAGAAAAGAACATTTGGGAGTATAAAGAACAGGAGTTAACTGGCTCTTTGATAAAGAGAGAATTATCCTGATTTCCGAGAGTTTGATGAGGTTGTACTCAATTTAATGATCTTTATTGAATGTTTAATGTATGCCAGGCCCCTGTACTAGGTGTGTGGATGTAGCACTAGATATAACAGGTAGGGTAAATGCTGATAATTTTTTGTAATGTGTGACACATAGAAAACTCTTAATAAATGTAGATAGTTCTCATTATTATTTTCTCTTCATTATCATCTTCATCAGTAGAGTATCTAGAAGGGATGAAGGTCATAAAATACTTAGAAATCTGGAGTATAAGAAAATACTTGGAAGAACAATGGAAGCATTAAAAAGGTTTGTTGTTGTTTGGTGCCACTGAGTTGTGTCCAATTCATATGGACCCTCATAGAGTTTTTGATGGTTGGTTGTTTCCAGATCATTTCAGGAATAGGTTGTGAGGTCCTTCTCCCAATTAAAAAGGTAGCATAATTAATCTATTTCTCAAAGATCAGAAGTAGGAACATAAAGATAAAGCAAAGGATATTATGGTATGATATATAAGTGAAATATTCCACAGATTGAATGGGCTTCCTGAGTTTTATTCCAAGATAAAACTCAGGCTACACCACTAGGAATGTCATATTCGATATCTCTATTTGAAAGTGATATATTAGACTTGAAGTTTTCTCTGTTCACTTATGGGTCTGAAATGTAACACTTCTGTAAAATTTCTATAAATATAATGATTCCCATTGGTCAGAGTTCTTATTTGTTATTAGATGACTCACTTATCTTCCTGGAGTCTTAATTTTAAGCCTCATCTGTAAAAAGATGAGACTACTCTCAATTATCTTCACTGACTACTCAGCCCTGAAATACTGAAGTTAAAGAAAGTCACTTGGAAAATTTTCCATTTGTTTTCAGTTTTTGTGTGGAGCTAGGAATGTGGACAATTCTACATGTAGTTGCTGTTAGGTGCCCTTAAGTTGTAGCGACCTTTATAGAGTTTCTACATGTAGTATATAACACTTTTTCTTTTCCTTTGACATTAAAGATTAAAAATTGGATAAATTACATTTGAAAGAAACTTTTAGCTTTTCTGATAAGCATAGAAGTCCAAGTAAATAAAAACTACACCAGTGAAAGAATAATGTGCTATATAGTTAAAGTCAAACATTTACTATTGATTTGGAAATCTAAGTTACTGAAAATGAACAAACCTATGAATGATTTTTGCTGTGAGAAATGACTCCTGCTTAGGATGTCAACTGTGATCTGCACTGAAGGCTACTTCTACCTTTGATGGTGTCTAGGATAATTATGGAGAGAAAGATAACTCTTCTCAACATGTAATTCTTTTCTTTTATATCTTCTTTCTTTCTTTTTTTCCCCCTTTCTCTTTGGTGCTCTTTCTCTCTTCTTATTATTCTGTGCCAGATAAACAAATTACTATTTGAACATATGTTATGTGCTGAGTGTAACTGATGAACAATGGAGGCAAAAGAATATTAAAAAGTTTAAGTCCTGGTTCCTGAGCTTAAGGGATTTGTACAATACTTAAGAAAGAAAGGTGAAAGAACAATCTGATAAACCTAGCACTTGCAGTGTCCTTGGCATCATCTTAACTACTGAGAAGACTTAGATTGATCCTCTCACAGAGGTTATAGTCTAGTTCAAAAAAAAAAAAAAAAAAAGAAAAGAAAAGAAAAAAGAAAGAAAGACAGAAAGAAAGCAAAAACTCAAAGTAAAATGAAATATAATTTAGTAATTGGCAGATATTACTCATTTAACTCCTTCAACAGCTCTGTGAGTTACTTAAGCATATCCTCCTTTTGAAGATTAGAAGTTAGGAAATGTGTTCAAGTATGTCAAATATAAAGTCATATTTGGTTTGTTTGCTCATTTGTTTTGAGACAAGGTCTTCCCACGTATCCCTGGCTGGCGATATTCTTGTGTCTGCTTCCTGTGATCTGGGATTATAGGCATGTGCCATCATGTCAGGCTCCATATTTATTTTTACTACATTGTGCTGCCTTATAGAAATAATAGAATACAATGGGATCAAATGCACTGTGGGATAGAGTAGCCTATGTTTATAACATTTATGTGAGAGAAAAATAGGATACCACAGGTAGTTGGAAAGATGGTAAGGACTTCATGAAGAACTGTGGACTTTAGTTATTTTCCCTATTCATTATTTAATGAAATATTTCTTAAGCACTCTATGCCAAACACAGTTCATAACCCTGGCTTAGCTGCTGCTATCACACACATTTTAAACAGTTTTCCTGCCTTCAAAAAAATTATAACAAAAACTTTGTGACACATATTATGTATTGAGCTATAGCCGTATTTCATATTTTTATTTTCCAAAGATCCAGTGACAAAAGTTAATTTCATTTTTTAAAATTAAAACAAGCTCCTAAGACCTTGAAAAAGTCAACCAGGAGTCATACTTAATATTTGATTTCCACTTAAAATTAACATTTAACACAATGTTTTCCAAATTTTGCTGAGCAAAGTAATAACCTGGGACACATCTGAAAGCTGAGGATTCTAGAACAGTCTGGAAACCTATATTTTAAACAATGGCCCCAGGCTACTTTTATCATCAGAAGGTTAGAGAATCAGTCTAAAATCATCTGAAACACAGACTAGAATCTTCATAATTATCTCAGGTTTGCACAATCCAAACTGGTTTGACATGCAGTTGGAAATGTCAGTCAGATCACTGGACCAGATGAACTTAGCCTTTAGTTTTGATGGGAAAACAGCATTCCAAACCAGATTTAAGTGAACAAAATTTAACATAATTAAGTTTTAGTCCCATTAATAAAAAAAGAACATCGTAATTCAAGTTAGTGCCATTTCTAATTACCAAAGAATAAGGTTTTGGTGAAGAGAATTACATAGAGTAGGTAAAAAGATACAGACAGTATCATTCATTTAAATTTTATGCATGGATATTTGAAGCAACTTACATGGATGAGGGATGGAGTCTAATAGAAGATGATCATCTTGATTTTAGTTTTAGTAGAGTTTAAGAACTTAATAACAGGAGTGAATAAGAATTTTAGTGAAAAAATTTTCAGATGTAGTAGGAGGTTAGTAAAGAGAGAAATTTGTGTTACATATATAAATAATTCTTAATAGTATTTTTTCTTTCTTTCTTTCTTTTGTATTAGAGGGTTGAGCCCAGGACCTTGCACATGTCAGGCAGGTGCTGTACAACTGAGCTTCACCCTCATCCTCTTTTTTATTTTTTATTTTGTGACAGGGTCTCACTAAGTGGCACAAGCTGCTTCTGCCTGGGAACTTGTGATCCTTCAGAGTTTTTGGGATTACAGACATGCACCATAGCACTCACCTCTTAATAGTAATTGTGTTAAGCTCTTCTCAAACCCAGAGAATTTTTATTTTATTAAGGAAGCAACTGAGGTCTGGTTCGTGGGATGTGGAGTTGGGTCCGACTCATAGCAACTCTATGTAGAATAGAATGAAATACTCCCTAACACTGTGCCCTGCCTAGCACTATGGCAGGGCTTCTCTGCTATTTATAGGTGTTTCAATGGCTCATTGTTTCAGGATTGTTTCAGGAGTGGGCTATCAGGTCCTTCCTCCATTTTTGCTGTGGTAAGGATTCAACCCAGGGCCCCAGAGAATACAAAGCTGCACTCTTCCAACTGAGCTAAACCCCAGCCCTGTTGTGGTATAGAGAAGAAGAATTACATTAGTTTTCCAGTCCCTAGTAGGAAAGAATAATGCACATAATCTATCCTGGATGTTAATCAGTATGTTTGAATTTGTGTTGGTCTTGCAGTTAACTTATTGACAATTCTGAGCAACTTACTTGACCACTCTGCTTTTCATTTTCAATCTCTGTCAAAGGAAAATAACAGCATACCATCATGTAGATTATTGTGAGGCTTAAATGAGAGAATGGATAGAAGTATAAATCATTAAATTAATTTGAGGATCACAATTTCTGCATAGTTTGTTTCATGTGTATTTTGATCATTTTAACAAAATGATCTGAAAAATTAGTATTCTAAACTCTTTGAAAAGAGAATTGGGTCAGTGAACCTAGCACAAGCAAAGGAAAATCCCCAATAAATTCTTTAAATCTTACCAGTGTCCAGATTCTCTCCATGCTATAGTAATGGGCTACCTCATCACCAGAAATCATTTCAACATCAGAGAATAAAAGAAGAGTTGTGTGGGAGCCACTCTCGTAAACCTTCCCAGCCCCTGCTCTACTTGTTTAGCAGCTAAATAGAGGCCATCCTATCTACTGCTGTCCATGTTCACCCTTTTTTATGGGCTTGTAACTCAGACAGTGGCTGGTGTTCCCTCTTAATTTAAATGCTATTACTCACTTGGAATGCCAAATGGGAAAATGCTGGCATTGCAAAGGTTAATAGAAGCGCTGACACAACCTTAATTGCAACAGCACAAACATATCTCTATAATTGTAGCTGGTGCTTATCTCAGTTTCTCATACTCCTTCAGCCCACTGAGATCTGCTGCAAGCTGAGGATGAAAGGGGGCCTCTAGAGTTGCTTGATCAAGCAGGGTCTGATAGAGTTATCAGCCTTTTGCAGATAGGATGTGGGCCACTGTTGGATGCATTGTCATAATCAGCACTTAGGCAGCACACCTGGACTTCCACAGAGACCACAAACCCCCTTCTGACCTCAACACTGTACTGGTGCCTAATCATTGTACTGACTGGGAGGGATAGATGAAGCTGAAAGGGATAAAAGTGCCAGTCTGAACTGGTTGTCAGATGCTTCAATGAACATTTCCCATTAGGTCATTATATACCCTCATTTGAATATATGTTTATTTTCATTCTGTGGAAGGCATTGGAAACATGCCCAACTCATCTACAGTAACTGACTGAAGCTTTTAAAGCCCAAACATGCTGATGCTTGTTGAGTGTAATTGGGCATGCTATATAGTGATGGCTTTGGGAGGGTGGAGATGCTAATTTTGCAATGTTGAGATCTCCAGTCAGCCAACTTAATGAGGACCTAGACTCTTTACCGTCAAAAGAGCATCTTGTGAAATTATCCATCACTATTGTTAGTGTTGGGCTGGGTATGTAGCTCAGTGAGAGAGCATTAGTTTCCTTAATGTTAGCATTGAACTTACCTAGATTGGGCACCTTTCTAGTGCCCTAGAAAGACCAATGTTGTTAAGTTAATATGTGTAGGTGGTAAGATTGTCACTCCTTCCCTAAACTTTAATTTTCTTAGTCTTTGTGTGTTTCATTCTCTTTTTTAAAGAGTTCATAGAGCTACATATATATGAAATTATCTATCTATTGAGCTAGTTTGCCTGAATTGGTTATAGGTTACTCATATGAGCTATTGTGTGTATGCCTGGAGATACTTGTGCTCAATATTTTTACCTTAATTATAGGTAGGTCATGGAGCTAACATTTATCAGATGAAATTATACATAGGAAGATACTCCTGCAACTTTGTATTGATTTCAAAAGAGAAGACCTTTGCCAGCTTTTAATGCACTACTGCATAGGGTTACTTTTGATATCTCAAGTCACCCACTGGAGAACTTTTATTCTCTCTCCCTGTAGAATCCAAAGCACTGGAGAATCATATTTCTCTCTTTCATTCAATGTAATAAGTTATTCTCATTGACAATTTAGTAAGTTACTCATTTTCAGTAGCAATTGTTTTAATGGTAGAGTGTAGGCAGGGGATAGCTGAACTTAACACAATAGAATGAGACAGTAAAAAGGACAGAACCCCAATGACTGGTGGCAATGGTATTCTCTGAGAAATGGCCCTTTGTGGTGATCATCATTTCTATAATCAACTTGGGTAAAAAGGCCCAGACTCTGAACTATGAATGTGAAGACCTAAGTCAAGAAAAGAAGTCAATGTATGAGTATACAGATTTGTGTCCTGAAAAAGATAAAACATATGAAAATATATGTGGAAGAAACTCCTACTGAATATTTAAAGGGCTGCACAAAACGTGGAGATATGACATAAAGAGAAGCAGCATTTTGAATAGATGAATATATGCACAAATGGTAGACTTGGAGCTCAGTTATAGTATTGTCACAAGAATAATGATAATAATAGTACTAATAATGATGAGTTAGCATTTATTGAGCATTTGTTTGGTGCAGAAACTGTGCTAAATGCTTTACTGTGTTAAGCTATAAAACCTTTGCAATCACTCTATAAAGTACACACAGTTCTTCCTCCTCCTCCTCCTCCTCCTCTTTTTTTCCTTCTCCCCTCCTTCCTTTCCTCCTCCTCCTCCTCCTCCTTCTTCTGGTGGTACTTGGGGTTGAACCAAGGGCCTTGCACATACTTTGCAAGTGCTCTACCACTGGGCTGTACTCTAATCCCATTTTTTTCATTCTTTTCTTGAGACAGAGTCTTGCTAAATCACACAGCCTGCCTCTGGCCTTCAACCTGTGCTCTCCCTGCCTCCATTTCCTGGTCGCTGGGATTACAAACATGAACCATCATGCCCAGCCACAGTTCTTATTTCTCTTCAGAGGGTAGGCGTGATACACAAGGAATCTTAATAAATCATTTGACATAGTAAGTTGTCAAACTGGGTTAAATCCAGGGGATTCTAATGGCAAACCTTGGACTATTAACCAATGTACTATGCTACTTTCAATAAATCCAGTTCAGAAATGTATTTAATGTTTTTCTCTTGTTAAAAGAATTCATAGGTTTACTCAAGTCAAGGATAGCAAAATGGCTAATTAGTACACAAGTTAGATATATTGAAACCGTGAGCCCTATGAACTAGTATACCTTTTAAACATCTATTTATTGTAAGGATCAGATCAGATAAAGAAAAAAAGTTATTTTTAAGACTCATAAAGCTCAATTTTGTTTTATTATTATTACATTCTTTGCAGTACTGAAGACTGAACTTAGGGCCTTGCATATGCTAGGCAAGTGCTTTACCACTTGGCAACCCTTTCTAAAAACTGTATTATTTATTTATTCATCTATTTATTTTTATTTTTTGAGACAAGTTGTTATGTAGCTCAACCTGGTCTGTAACTCCCTATGTAGACCAGCCTGGCCTCAAACTTGCAGCAATCCACTTGCCTCTGCCTCCTGAGTGCTGGGATTATAGATGTCCACCACAATGCCCAGCTCTTTGTTTTTTTTTTTTTTTTTTTTTTTTTTTTTTTTTTTTTTTTTTTTTTTTTTTTTTTTTTTTTTTTTTTTTTTTTTTTTTTTTTTTTTTTTTTGGTTGTTGTTGGTTTTTTTTGGTGTGGGGGATGAAATCTTGCTAAACTGTCCAGGCTGGCCTCTGCCCTTCAATGTACAATCCTCCTGTCTCAGCCTACTGAGTATTTTTTGTTTTGTTTTGATATTTTGAAACATAAGCCACTATGTAGCCTAGGCTGGCCTTGAACTCATGATCTTCGTGTCTCAGCCTCCTAAGTGGTGGGATTACAGGTGTCTCCCACCATACTTGACCTTTTGTGGTAGGTATTGAACCTACGTTCCAGTTAGGTTACATTCTAGGAAAGCACTCTACCACTGAGCTACAACTCCAACTCCCAATAAAGAGCAATTTGAAAGGGAGCACTGAATGAATTGAATAATATGGGTCTCTACAGAAAACTCTTCTTGATCTCTATAGTGTCAGGGCAAAACTCATTATATGTGTCTTATTTTAATCAAGAAAATTTGTATTTCTTTGGGATTTATTTGCATACTGATTTTAAACATTTTTCTTATATTTAGAAATTGTGAGTTTTTCCTACGAACTGACTTCATTTTTTTCCCACTAATTGCATTTCAACTTAGTATGTTGTTGTTGTTGTTGTTAGGTGCCGTCGAGTCGGTATCCGACTCATAGCGACCCTCATAGGGTTTTCAATGGCTGAGTGTTTCAACTTAGTATGTTGTTGTTGTTGTTAGGTGCCGTGGAGTTGGTATCCGACTCATAGCGACCCTCTGTACAACAGGGGAAACACTATTGTCAGTGCTTCTCTGCTGTTCATAGGGTTTTCAATGGCAGATTGATTTTTGGGAGGGGGTTGCCAAGTCCTTCTCCCAAGCCTACAGCTTCTGGTGTTCCCAGGCGGTCTCCCATCCAGGTACTAACCAGGCCTGACCCTGCTTAGCTTCCCAGATCTGACGGGATCGGATGCCACAGGGCCACAGCTGCAGGCTCAACTTAGTATAGGAGTGGTGTTTTCATAGTGCCAATTCTCTAACATGAGGAAGTGGGGAGCTATAGAGAATGAGAGATTGACGTTGGATGCCTGGATTCAGTACCTAGCTCTGCCTATTTGTATTTTGTTCAATAGTTTGAGGAGCATTGGTGTTAACTCTTCTTTAAAGGTCTTACATAATTCAGCAATGAATCCATCAGTTCCTGGGCTTTTCTTTGTTGGGAGACTATTCATTGGTCTTGCTGCTTGTTATAGGGCTGTTTAAGTTTATATATCCTCTTGAATTAATTTTTGCAGCTCAGATATGTCTAGAAATCTATCCATCTCATCTAAGTTTTCTAGTTTTTTGGAACATAATTTTTCAAAGTACTCCCTAACGATTCTCTAGATTTCATTGGTATTTGTTGTAATATTTCCTTTTTCATCTCTCATTTTCTTAATTTGAGTCTTCTTTCTCTTTCCATTGTTTAGTTTGGCTAAGAGTTTGTCAATATTGCTTATCTTTTCAAAGAACTAGTTCTTTGTTTCATCTATTCTTTTTATTTATTTTTATTTTTTTAGTCTCCATTTCATTAATTTCTGCTCTAATCTTCATTATGTTTTCTCAACTCCTAGTTTTGGGTTTTGTTTGCTCTTTTTCTTAGGGTTTGAGGTACATCATTATTTGTCTGACCCTGTTCTGTTTTTTTAATGTAGGCACTCATAGCTATAAACGTCCCTCTTAGAACCACCTTTACTCTATCCCAGGTTGTGTTTACACTTTCATTTAATTCTAAGAATTTTTTTATTTCCTCTCTTATTTCTTCAAGTACCTATTGATCATTTAAGAATGTATTTACTGTTCATTCTACATATATTGTTCGTTCTCCATATATTCTATAATTTCTCTTGCTGTTGCTTTCTAGTTTTAGTCCACTGTGATCTGGTAAAATATATGTCATGAGGAGGTTCTTTTCTGGTGAACTCTATTTGGTGTTCTAAATGCCTCTTGTGGTTGGATGTCCATTTATTTCCCCAGATTAGAGAAATTTTCTGCCATAAATTCACTGAACAAGTTTTCTATGTCTCTACCTTTATCTCAGGCCTGCAGCTGTAGCCCTGTGGCATCCGATCCCGTCAGATCTCAGAAGCTAAGCAGGGTCAGGCCTGGTTAGTACCTGGATGGGAGACCGCCTGGGAACACCAGAAGCTGTAGGCTTGGGAGAAGGACCTGGCAACCCCTTCCCAAAAATCAATCTGCCATTGAAAACCCTATGAACAGCAGAGAAGCACTGACAATAGTGTTTCCCCTGTTGTACAGAGGGTCGCTATGAGTCGGATACCGACTCAACGGCACCTAACAACAACAACAACCTTTATCTCAGCTTCTTATTTTACCCTGTAGATTCTTAGGTTTGGTCTCTTGATCATGTCCCAAAGTTCTTGAGAATTGTGGTCATATTCTTTTAGCTTTTTTCTTTGTTGATATCTGAATGTAGTATTTCCTCAAATTTGTTCATTCATCCCTGATAGTCTATCTTCTATTTCATCTAGTCTACTGGTAATACTTTCCACTGTGTTTTTTATTTGGTTCATCAAGGTCTTCATTTCCAACATTTCCGTTTGTTTGTTTGTATCAAAATCTCACTTTCTTTGCTGAATTTTTCATCCATTTTGTTGCCTTTGTCTTCTACACTGGTGACTTTCTGACCTAGGTCTTGTATTGATTTACTTACTTTATTCATTTGCTTTTTTGTGTCCTCTTTTCAGCCATTGGTCATTTTTACACTTTAAATTTTCTGATATCTCAACTGTTTCAGTATATTTGGATACTGGTGAAAGAATCATCTTTTGGAGGAAATGAGTTGCCTTGCTTTTTTATGTTTCTTGTACTTCTATCTATGATTTGTGCATCTGTAGGGGTGTATATCACTCCCTGTTCATTTGAGGGTCTTTTTAGTGACCATCTTTCTCTTGAGATCACAATCTCTAATGCCAGTCCCAGAGAGGAAGCCAAACCACTACAACAGGTACAATACCCAACCAAACCAGATATAGAAATATGCTTAAATCACTTAAATCCAACTGCTGCACCACCACTGCTTATAGAACAAAGAACAGCAATAATAGTATAGAGTAAGATATGAAGTTATAAAATATTTAAAGTGAATTTATAAACTATATTTGCCTGAAGTAAGAAGGGGAAGCTGAGAAAGAGGAGACAGAAGGATGCCTCAAGGGTAAAGTAAAAGAAAGGGAAAGGAGTATTTAGAAATGAAATAAATGTTGTGAAGAGGGAGGGAATGCATCTAAACATTAAAAAAAAGGTGTCATGATGAAGAAAAGATGTATAAACCTGATTTAGGTAAACATAAGCAGAGCAATAAGAAGTGGTAATCCTAAAGGATTTAAAATATAATAAATAGGAAAAAGGAGATACACAGGCAGAAAAAGATAACAAGCTAAAAAAGATAAAAAGTACATTTAAAAAAAGAGAAATGAGGAAATGAGAATTAACAATGAAAGAAGGGAAGAATAGAAAAAAATAAAGGGAAAAAAAGTAAAAGAAAAAAAAAAAGGACCCAGACACCCACTTGCTCCCCTGCAACCCCACTGTCTCTGGGAGCTGAGGAAGGTGGATCTTGAGGCAGCCTGAGCAATTCACTATGATCCCACCTCCAAACAAAAAAAGAAAATAGGGTAGGGGTACTACACAGTGGCACAGGAGTTACCTCCTGCAAAGCCTGGGTTCAATCCCCAGAACATCAGGAGAAAAGAAAAAAAAAAAAAAGAGGAAGAGGAAAAAGTGCTGGAGGGACTTCTTTCTGTGTCCTCTAATATTGGAGTCTGTTAGGAGGTGGTGGTCAGATGAAGATGGAGTCTTTTTATCTGACCATGGCTCAGAGTTGACAGTCTCTGTCATTCTCCTGAGGAGATATGGTAGTCTCCTCTTCCTGGGGGATGGGGCTTGCAGCAACTTTACTGAGCTTCCTGATGCCTGAACTTCTCAGCTTGTCAGTGTCCTGTCTCTCTGCTCATTGTATCTGCTTGATACAGCTGTGTTGTAACACAGTGGGGTTGTGGTTGGTCACTCCTAGCCTCGCCACATGTGATAATTCTTTGTTTTCAGCTACTCTGGGTAGCTCAGTGTCACACAATAATTTCCCTCTCAAGATCGTACCAGGCCATGGCCCTCCAGACATGGAGTCTGAGCTTATTTAATAATGAGTGTTTCCTTTATATTATCTTTTGTTTGTTTTGGTTTAGTTTATTTAGTTTTAGTTTCTTTTCAAACCACACTTACATGCTAGATAAAATAGTCAAGCTATACTTTTAGTGCTTAAGTTCTTAGGTAGATACCAGCTCAAACTCTGCTACATCAGATGGGAGCCAGAGAGGACAAGAGTAAGGAGGATAATCAAGATTGGGTGGCTTTGTTTTTAGGTGTTCCTAGAGTGTAAAGAGCCTGAAGCCATACCACTGTGGTGACCTATCCTGTCAGATCTCAGAAGCTAAGCAGGGTCAGGTTAGTACTTGAATGGGAGACCATTTGGGAACACCAGGGGCTGTAGGCTTGGGAATGGACCTGGCAACCCACTCCCCCAAAACAATCAGCCATTGAAATCCCTATGAACAGCAGAGAAGCACTGACAATAATCTTTCACCTGCTGCACATTGGGGGGTATGAGTTGGACACTGGCTCAATGGTACCTAACAACAACAGAGTGTAAGGGGTCAGTGTGATAGCCAAAGGTCCTTGAAGGAAATCGGAGTTTAAGAATGAATTGTTAATTGTGAGAGAAGTGTTCAAACTTCAATCATTTGACAGCTCTGTCTAAAGCTGATCCTGTTCTGTATTTGTAACTTGTTTAGTTAAGCAATAGATAATACCAGCAAACTTGAAGTTACACATTTTCTCCAAGTGTATATATTTGAGAGCTTTCAACATATGCCTAAGGGTTTCACTTTAAAATTTTGGATAAATTGCCATTCAATTAGTATTTGATTTATTGAATTAGTAACAACAAAGGAAGGGAAAGAAAAAGCTAATTTCTCTCTCTCTCTCTCTCTCTCTCTCTCTCTCTCTCTCTCTCTTTGTGCAATATTTGGGGGTTGAACACAGGACCTTGAACATAGTTTGCATGTGTTCTACCACTGGGCGGCACCCGTAACCCATATTTTACTTTTTATTGTGAGTCAGTGTCTTGTTCAGTTACTCATGCTGCTGCTGACCTTGAACTCATGATCCTCCTGCTCCTACCTCCCAAGTTGCTGGGGTTCCAGGTGTGAGTCACCATGCCTGGCTTTCTTCTTAGATTCGTACATAGTTTTTGAAAGGTTAAAACAGACCTCTTCATTTCTGGGTAGTCAGATTATTTTGATAATAATTAAGAATTGATATTTTAATCAATAAATTAAAGCACTAAACTATTTTTAGACAATATATCACAAAATCTCCAAAATAGCCTATGTGAAAACTACTACAAGCAGTAGTGTCATTTAATAAAGCACCAGAATTAAAATTAGCTTATAAAAATTGATCATATACATACAAAAAATATTTGGCATTATAATAAAAATAGAAGGCCAGGGTTAAGCCCAGGGCCTTGCACATACTTTGTAAGTGCTAAACCACTGGCTGCACCCCCAGCCCCTTTTTTATATACATATATATTTTTATTTTTATTTTTATTTATTTATTTATTTATTTATTTATTTATTTTTTGCAGTACTGGGGGTTGAACCCAGGGCCTTGTGCTTGCATGCCCTGCAAGTGCTGGAACACTGAGCTGCACCCTCAGCCTATTTTTTTAAAAACGTTATTTTGAGACGGGGTCTCGCTAAGTTATGCAGACTGCCTCTGGTCTTGAAATTGCAAACCTCCTTCCTCCACCTCCCGAGCCATTGGGATTAGAGGCATGCGCCACCATGCCCGGCCATATTTTTATTTTGAGTCAAGGTCTTGCTCAATTACATAGGCTGCCTCTGGCCTCAAACTTGCCATCCTCCCGAGTCGCTGGGATTACAAGTGTGAGCCACCATACCCAGCTAAAAATCTCTTTAAAGAAAAGGACTAAAGGTCCAACCAGTACACCTGGACAACTGGGGAAGATATATGATATTCTTGGACCAGAAAATTTGACATCATAAAGATTCAACTTATTTCTAAGTTCCTAGTAAATCTGATACAATCTTAATAAAAATGCCATCAAATTTTCTTTCCTGGCACTAGAAAAGTTGTCTATAATGGATTTGGAATGGAAAAAGGAATAATGGGTAGGAGAGCCTTAAATATAAAGAGTAAGAAGGGAAGAAAAATATACAGAGGATGCCAAAGAATATATGCACATTTTAAGTATTAAAAATTTAATAACATATATCAATAGGAAAAGTCGAATACAAGTCACATTTGACATCTCCAATTACAAAAAGTGATCAATGTGGTTACTACTGTAATTCAATTCAACTTTGAAAAGTAATACCTAGATAACGTCTCTTAAAGTATATATACATTTTTGGGTACACTTGATATGTTGAAACATTATATGCTATAAAAACTCAATAATTAAAATAGTATGTAATGAAAGTGTGACTTGTTGTTGTTAGGTGCCATCAAGTTATTATGTCTGACTTATAGTGACCCTTACAGGATTTTAAATGGCTGATTGTTTCAGGATTGCCTTGAGAGTAGGTTGCTGCATCCTTCTCCCATTTTTGTGATGCTGGGAATTGAACTCAGGACCTCAGAGACTGCAGAGGGGCACTCTACCGACTGAGCTAAATCCCAGCTCCGAAAGTGTGACTGGAAATGCAAAATAGGCCCAAATACATATGAAAATATAATACAAAACTCTTATTCAGGTAAAGATTAACTTATTAAGTAATTTATGTTGTTGTACACCTCTAGTTCAGAACTAATAGACTGAAGGAGAGACTTAAGAGATAAACCTATCCATTGCAATGTACAGATCTTATTTATGAGTTTACAAACTTTTTCTACAAAGGGTCAGATTAGTAAATATTTTCATCTTTGTCACTCATACATTCTCTGTTAGAATTACTGAACTATGTCCTTGTAATTTAAAAATAGCCACAGACCATATGTAAACAAATGGGCTACATATGGCTTCTTTTCAGTAAAACTTTAGATATAAAATGGGCAGTAGTCAGATAGCCTGTAGGCTATAGTTTGCTGACACTTGACAAACTATTAAAAAATATATGAGACATGTCTAAAACTGATTAAATAAGAGAATAGGGAGAGAATAACCAGAGCAACTCTTTTATTTGGATAGGAAAGTGGTGACACACAGAGAACAGTTGCTGGTCCACAAAAATTCTGAAATTTTATTGAGCAAGATCTTTGGGCAGTATTCCAAGTTCCTCTTTAGGCTCTGTTCTTGTAAGTAGATTGCCAGTCTGTTGTATTCTAACATCTTCATTCTCTCCTTCTGGAAGTTCCTGTCTTTTCTATTATCAACCTTGGCTACATCTAAAAATGTTTTCAGGGGTTGAGAATTTTCTCAGCTTGCTTCTGTCCAGCAATGGGTTGTCTGTTGCTGACTTGGCATGTGGGCTCATAACTAAGGTTTGGAACTGCATTTCTTAGTCTCCTTTCTGTGTGATTATGGGATGGAGTTGGCCAATTAGAAGAATGCCTTTGAGATTGGAATGTGGAGGCCATCATTCTTGGAAGGTAATGGTGGTCCCATGCGATGCATAGAGGTACCTGCTGAACCTCCAGCTCATCTTCTTGATTACTGGTCATGCTGACCTGAAGTTGGTTGTAGACACACCTGAGCTTGGCTTTAGATCCACAGCGGTTTACCCAGAGCTCCCCCTGACCTCCTTACTCACCAGCACCTCTCTGGCAGTGAGATCTTCTTATATTTTCCTGCAAGATCCAGTTTGTCTTCTTGTGCAAGTCCTTCAGGAAAAAGTCATCAGTGACTACCTCTCTTCTACTTCCAAGACCTTCATTTTCCCAGCTCCACACACATTTGTGTCAACTCTAATTCCCATATTAAATATTTTGTTCCTTTTTATAGTTGTATTGGCTCTGGTTTCCTGACTTAAACTCAACTAGCATACTGCCTATGGCAAATTGAGACCAAAAGTAATTGTAAGTCTGTCATTTTTCAGTCCAGATGATGTTTTATAGTATAACTCTTTCAAAAGCTTACATGGATTTTTGTCCACATTACCTTGTTTAGTGCCTTGTATGTTTTACAAGTGCTGTTCCACTGAACTGCACCCTCATACCCCTTTTTTTTTTTTTTTTTTTTTTTTTTTTTTTTTTTTTTTTTTTTTTTTTTTTTTTTTTTTTTTTTTTTTTTTTTTTACTTTTTTTGACAGGGTCTCACTAAATTACCCAGACTACCTCTGGTCTTGAACTTGCGATCCTCCTGCCTCTGCCTCTCAAATTGCTGGGATTACAGGCATGTGCCACCACCCACATTAATGATTCTTTTTGATACACGCTTCTTTGGCTAAAATCAGTTGCGAACACTTTAAACCTATGAGATTTCCTTGTGAGAGCCATGACTTTACTACATTCTCTCCCTGTCATTTGTCTAATTGAAAGGATTTTTTGTTTGCTCTCTTAATTGATTCAGAAGTGTCAAAATTGGTTTTATGATCACTTGCTTGCTTTTGTCTTTCTTAGAAAGCTTTCTCTTTAATTGTTCATGGTTACACAAAGTTTCTCTTTTGGTTTAATCTCTTTCAAGTTGAAGATTAAACATAGTTGCATGAACTAAAAGTCCTTCAAATTTTTGTACTCTGTTTATTTTCTTTTACTTACAAGGTGACCAATTTTTTTTCTGATTTCATCTTTCTTGTATCAAATGCAATCAATAGCCACCACGGCAGCACTTTACTTTTGGGAACTTGAGATCTTCCTGCCTCTGCCTCCCAAACCACTGGGATTACAGGCGTGCTCCACCATCCCCGGTTTACATCTTCACTTGTGATTAAAGTGTAGGAAGGAAGCAGTCTGACAGCACCTAACACCACCACCACCACCACCACCACAGAGAGGGAATAGAACATGGCTGAACCACACAATGACGTCCAGTCTTCTTGCAGTGGCCCAGGTCATTTCTAAGTATGTGCATTTCATTGGTCAGGCAAGTCCCAAATTCAATGTGGGGAAACATAATCCTACACAAGGAGGGATGCCTAAAGATACATGACCACGGCTCAAGGTGCATGAAGTCAGTGAGGAAGAGTGTACAATTCATTCGCAGGGATGACTTTAGTGCTTGAATATCTATGCTGATATTTCATGAGGTGAAAAGTGCAACCTCTTTTTACTAATAATACAATTTATTTTATTACATCACATCTCACAGGCAATTTGGAATCTAGGGGTTGAATCCAGGGCCTCATGCATGTTTTGCAAGCATTTTAGCACTGTAGCACAGAGTTATATCCCCAGTCCATTTTATTTCTATTTTGGTACAAACTCTTGCTACGTTACACAGCTGACTCTGGCCTTGAATTTGTGATCCTCTTGCCTCAGTCTCCCAAGTTACTGGAATTACACCCTACTCAGAGTGAGTTTTATGTCCCTGTAACTCTATGTTAACTGAATTCTCAGTTCCATGATGCCAGATGCTATCTTTTGTTGAATTAAAAAAAATTCTGCTCACAATTAAGCATGAGTTACATTGAGATATATATATATATGTGTGTGTGTGTGTGTGTATGTATATATACATATATTATATATACACATAATATATATATAATATTCTATATATATACACATATATATGTGTGTATATATACACACATAATATATATATAATATTCTATATATATACACATATATATGTGTGTGTATATATACACACACACACACACACACACATATATATATATGTATATATATATATGTATGTATGTATAGATATAATGTTGTTATGTGCCATCAAGTTGGGTCCAACTCATAGTGAGCCTATGTACAATAAAACAAAACACTACCGGATACTGTGCTGTGCATATAATCTTTTTTATGTTTGAGTCCATTGTTGCAGCCATTATGATTCTTCTCATATTGAGCCATGCTATATCAACAAATGGTGGACCCTGGGGCTTTACTCCATTCCCATCATTAAGGTTGACTCCACATTGAGGAGGCAACTCTTCCCCAGTTATTCCTTAAATGCCTTCCATCCTGGGGGATTCATTTTCTGGCACTGTATTTGATGGTGAGTTTCTGCTTTTCATGAGGTTATCAATGGCTAATTTCAGGAGTGGCTGCTGTTGGGTCCTTTTCCCTAGTCTGTGTTAGTCTGGAAGCTGAGCTGAAACCTATTCACCTTAGATGGCCGTGCTGGTATCTGAATACCAGTGGCATAGCTTTCAGTATCACAGCAACATGCAAGCCATGACAAGCTGGCAGACATGAGGGATGTATATGTATATGTATATGTACATATACATATACATATATATATTCTACTTAGTGATTAATCTAAACCATTAATATTTAGAATTTTTCTGATGAATATTGTAGGACATCCAGTTTTCATAAATTTCCTAGCAACTATTTTGGAAAAACAGAAAATTTTAAAATATGCAATTGTCTGAAGATGTGGCCCTAGTAATGGTGTTCCTGGGAAGGTGGGCAAGCATGGGTCTTGGAGGCTGGCAGCAGCTCATACCTTGCCAGCAGCAGTAAAACCTTGCTGGTAGCAGCCAATACCTCAACTTGTTTGGTTTTGCATATAAAAGAATTTATACCTGACATACAAGTTATTATAGAGAATATTTATTGTTGGGTGCTGTCGAGTCAATGTCTGACTCATAGTGATTGTATGTACAATAGATGAAACACTATAGTCAGTGCTTCTCTGCTAATCATAGGGTTTTCAATGGCTGATTATTTTTTGGGAGTGGGTTGCTGGGTCCATCTCCCAAGCCTATAACACCTGATGTTCCCAGGTGGTCTCCCATCCTACTACTAACCAGGTCTGACCCTGCTTAGCTTCTGAGATCTGAGGGGATCAGATGCCACAGTGGTATGACTGCAGGCATAGAGAATGTAGACAGGATTTATGAAAAGGCAATACACCCTTAAGGAACAATCACAAGGAAAACTGAGGCACCTGGAGAAACTTAGATAAACCTGGGAAGGAACTTAGAAAAACCTCAGTTCTCTGGGTAAACTGGCAGGATGGATCAATTCCCAGGAGAAGGTAAAGTCAGAGAGAACAGAAGAGTTAAGTCTCATCTAGAAGGAGAAGTGGCTTGGATGGACAGAGAAGATGATGGACCTGAAAGAATGGGTGGTTTGCTTGGAGCTGCCCCAGAGAACGGGAGGTGTACACATGGTCACCAGGGAGAAGGAAGAGGACTTGGGAATGTGGAGGGCTAGGAACAAAGGAGAGAGGAGAGGAAGAGGAAGAGAGAGTGAAAGCACATGTTCCTCCTAATTTTGTTCAAACAAGGGCACACCCAATGTGACATCAGCCTCAGGTGCCCAGCTCAGGGTGTCTAGCATGAAGTGAGTCTTGAGTGACCTGGAGCCCATGCCCCATCTGGAAAGGCCCTTTGTTGTGGATTGTTGTTGTTGTTGTTAGGTGTCCTCAAGTAAGATCTGACTCATAGCAACCCTCATAGGGTTTTTGATGGCTGATTATTTTGGGGAATGGACATTCTTGTCCTCTTGTTCTGGATTGTTGTTGTTGTTAGATGCCATCGAGTCAGTATCCAACTCATAGCAACCCTCATAGGGTTTTCAATGGCTGAGTGTTTTGGGATTGCCTTGGAGTGGATTGCCAGGTCCTTCTCCCATTTTTGCAGCTGGGAATTGAACTCGGGACCTCAGAGACTGCAGCACAGCACTCTACCAACTGAGCTAAATCCCAGCCCGTTGTTCTGGATTAGGGTATATGAAATCTAGGATCTTTGTTTTATGTAGGTGTTAAATGGACTTGCTGGGCCCACAGATGGATATCTGGGAAAGATATGCCTTTGTTTATACTCAGGTAACTATTCATTTTGCATTAGGGTATGGGGTCCATTGGAATAACATCCTTCTAATGACCTTTGGCCTGTAGCCATACCACTGTGGCATTAGATCTCTGAAGCTAAGCAGGGTCAAACCTGGTTAGTAATTGAATGAAAGACTGCCTGGGAACACCAGATGCTGTAAGTTTGGGAGAAGGATGAAGAAACCCACTCCTCCAAAAAATTATCAGCCATTGGAAACCCTGTAAATAGCAAAGTTGTTGTTGTTGTTAGGTGCCGTTGAGTCGAGTCCGACTCATAGTGACCCTCATAGGGTTTTCAATGGCTGACTGTTTCGGGATTGCCTTGGGAGTGGGTTGCCAAGTCCTTCTCCCATTTTGCAGTGCTGGGAATCAAACTTGGGACCTCAGAGACTGCAGAGCAGTGCTCTACCAACTGAGCTAAATCCCAGAGAAGCACTGATAATAGTGTTTTGCCTGTTGTACATAGGGTCACTATGAGTTGGACAAGGACTTGAAGGCACCTAAGAACAACAACAACAATTATTAGATACTAAGATAGTCACTACCTGGCAAAATGGAGGAAGAAGGGAATTCTTTATGAGTCTACATCCAGCCATAAGGGAGAAGCCATGTGCAAGACAAATCTCAAAGGCCATTTTTGTTGTTGTTGTCAGGTGCCTTTGAGTTGGTGTCCAACTCATAGTGACCCTAAGTACAACAGATGAAACAATATCGTGCTTCTCTGCTAGTCATAGGGTTTTCAATGGCTGATTGTTTTGGGGAGTGGATTGCTGGGTCCTTCTCCCAAGCCTATAGCACCTGGTATTCTCAGGTGGTCTCCCATCCATGCACTAATCAGGGCCAACCCTGCCTAGCTTCCAAGATCTGACAGGATTGGATGCCACAGTGGTATAGCTGTAGGCACCTAATAATAGGACACGTGTAATCACTTTCTTTTTCCTCTAAGTTTGTGTTTCACAGCTGTGTAAATTCTTAGCTGTTCTACTACTTTGGACTTTCTTAAAATGAAGCTCTTTAGTGTTAGGCAGTAGAAAACTTCATTGTTGTTGTTGTTAGGTGTCCTCAAGTCGGTATCCAACTCATAGCGACCCTCTGTCCAACAGGGGAAACACTATTGTCAGTGCTTCTCTGCTGTTCATAGGGTTTTCAATGGCAGATTGATTTTTGGGAGGGGGTTGCCAGGTCCTTCTCCCAAGCCTACAGCTTCTGGTGTTCCCAGGTGTTCTCCCATCCAGGTACTAACCAGGCCCGACCCTGCTTAGCTTCTGAGATCTGACGGGATTGGATGCCACAAGGCTATGGCTACAGGTGAAAACTTCATTAGGAAACATTATTTTATTATTTATTGTTATTTTATGATAGACTTAGCAAGCTGAATTATATTTATTCTTTTTATTTGCTGAACCATTTTTTGGTATTTATCATTGTCTTGTAAAAGATGACCTAGTAGTTCATGATGTGGTTTTAATAATACACTTTTCGAAAAACTATTCTTTTTCCCAAGTAGAGATTTTTCAGAATAGCTGGGCCAATTCATGAAAATAAGCCTATGCTAGAAGGCCAAAGTCAAAATAGTGTAATTTGGTAGAAAGAACTGTGCCTTTGAATGAAATATATTGAATTGTTGATCTACAGTATCTAGATCTAGTAGAATAATTTGTTCATTTTATGACACAGATGTTTAGGGTTATGGTCACACAGTGTGGTATGCAGGGTACCTGTGTGTTCCTTAATATATATACCTGTGTGGGGTGTGTGTGGAGTGTATGTGTATGTGTTAGGAATATGTGGAACACTTTAAAGTATGGGACCCGGGAACAGGCCTTTTTGGGGGAGAGAGAGAGCATGAAATGGCAGTGTCCATGTTAGTGCCTATTTGGGAGGAAGTGGGTTGCAGGCCTTTAGTTGTGACTTCCAGGTATTAGCATGTCAGGGATAACTGGCCTGCAATATCACTTACATTCTTGAATTTGAGAATGGTAGAGCAGTTCAGAGGACTACCTTTTCCTTTTCTTAACTAGCAGCCTTCCCTACTGTGAGGTACCCAGATTTTGTTGCTCTTTGCCCTATTGTAGCATCTGTTTTCCTTCAAGGCTGTAACCAATGTCTGTTTAAATTTAAATCTAATTACTGAAAAAAAAAAAAAAACAAAACCAAGACCCAGAAGACCTAATGAGGTGTTTTGCTCTAGGCCTTGAAGTCCTAGGCATTGTTCTAAGTTCTTTCTAGGGAGCGGGGATATAAAAAAGCTCCCATGCCTCAGGAAAAGAGGACAGAAGACATTGTTTCTTGGTATAGATAGATTCTTATTACTTAATTCTGTTTTTCTCTCTGATAGTTTTTATGGAGCCAGAAGCTATTTGGCTGGAGCATCTTCTGCCTTTCCAAGTAAGCTTATGATGTTAAAGGCAGTCCCAGAAACCTCCAGGTCATATATATTGTCTTAGTCTGTTTCTGTTGCTTTAACAAAATACTTGAGTTTATTAAAAATAGAAGTTTATTTAGCTCATGATTCTGGGTTGGGAAGTCCAAGAGCTTGCTGGTGAGGGCGTTGTAGCTGCATCAAAAAATGGCAGAGGCATAACATGATGAGGTGAGAACCAGATCAGATCTCACTTCCTTTTCTTATTAAGCCACCAGTCCCATCATGGAGGCCCCACTTTGATGACCTTATTTAACCCTAACTGCCTTCCAAAGACACTTCAAAATACCATCAATATATAAATTTGTGGATTGTTTCTAACACATGAAATTTGGGGGTATGTTTAAATCCTAACCATGTACCAAAGGAAAACAAAGTGCCTGGGGGGGAAGTTCTCATGCTGCAAGATGACATATACACCCTTGTCAAATTCCCTGCTAATCATAAATACCAAGGTCATTTAAACAAATGAATGGCTTTTGCACATGGAAGCTGATTTACGTTCTCAGGCCTCCATAATTTCAAAATCAATAAACCTTTATTATTCCTATTTGTATCACTTAATAAATTACTGTGTAATTTTACCTCTTAATTCTTAAAGGTGTTATATAAAAATATTGATTTTCATAGCTTTTGTGCTACTGAAAGGGTATATAATTTATACGTAGCCTTTTGGCATGGTGCCTAAGGCAATGAGATTATTGCTACAAATCTTGTGTGAAAATTATTTTAAAGATCTTTTATTGAAGTATAACCATCATATAGAAATGTGCACAAATTGTAAGCTTACGATTTGTGAAATCTTTGGAAAGTGAACACACCCATATAATGTCTCTAGAGCAAGAAATATAATATAGCATCATGCAAGAAGCCTTTCTCTTCTCTTCAATCAATATCATGCGATAAAATAACCACAATCTGACTTACAATTGCACTGATTAGTTTTGCCTGGTATTGAACT
>VMDO01007211.1:23773-93335 GCA_007922755.1 Pedetes capensis | reverse complement strand
TCTGCCTCCTATATTTACTGATTTTTTTATGAATTTATTTTCTGTGCTGTCATATTTTAATATCTGTACTACTCTCCTGATATTTTACTGGGTGCTTCATCATTTATGTTATACATCTTTAATTTATCTCAATCTACTTTCAGATTGTGTTATGACAATACATATTTAGTATAAAATTTTATAACTGGATTCTGCCACTTATATCTTTCATTTTATGTACTATTATAATATCTTTTATTTAAAAATACTTTAAACACTATATTTATTATTATATTGCTGAGATGATATTATCTTATTCACTTTTCAACTGTTTTTGAACAGTAAGTGGTCTTTATATGATATTTAGACTTAAATCTTACATATTTATCTTTGCAAATAAGATTTTCATAGTTTTCATTTGGACAGATTAGAACCATCTGTCCATCTAGGTTCATTTGCCTTCTGCCTTTGATATCTATTGTAGTGTGGGTCTGGTAGTGATAACATCTTTTAACTTATATACGTATGAACAAGTCTTTATTTCACATCCATTTTTGGAGATTAGTTTTGCTGCATTTGCATGTAGGCAAAGACAGTGCTTTTTTTTTTCTTTCAGTACTCTTTCTCTTCAGTACTCCTCTCTTCTTATTTACAGTAGATATATTTACAACATAGCTACTTCCAATGTATATTTAGTCCCCTGAACCTAATTTATCTTTTTGATTTGATTTTAAAATTTTCTCTTGATCACTATCTTCCAGCACTTGGTTGTGAGGCACCATACTGTAGGTCATCCATATTTCTTTTCCTTGAGTCTTCTTGATACACATGGATCTGTGAGCTAGGCACTTCATCACATTTAGAAAATATTTAGCTATTTCAAAAATGTTATATCTGTGTCTTCTGTGTAGATTTCACTTATAAATATTATTTTATTTAAATTTGCCTCAAATGTTCCTGTTCAACTCTTATAATCCTCCATTTGTTCCATGTTTAATTTCAAAAATATTGTGTTGTTGTTGTCTTCAGATTTCCCAATGTTTTCTTCTGCAGTGTTTTCTCTTACATTAAAATATCATCCAGTGAATCTTTTTAATCTCATGTTTTAGTTTTCATCTCTAGAGATTTTATTTGGGTCACTCTTCATATCTTCCATGTGTTCCTACTCAACTTTTTTAACTAATTGAAAGCAATAATAATAAATTTTAACTTCTCTGACAAGATTAAAATCAATTTCAGTTCTGAGAGCTCTTCTTGCTGTATTTTCTCACTTCATTGCATATCTTGTAACCCTTAGTAGATATAAACGTCATGAATTTTATTTTCTTTTGGACTGAATATTTTTATGAACTTTTAAATCTGCTTGAGCTATGTTCTGGGGTCTAGATATTTTGAAATATTCCTATGTGTTGGCTCTTGCTTTAAAAATGTATTATTTCACGGTATGACCTTGAGTATATCCCACCTGAGTTCAGAGACCACCTCAAAAATAGGTTTAATGCATTAGACACAAATGACAGGAGACCAGAAGAGTTGTGGCATGACATAAAAGATATCATTCAAGAAGGAAGCAAAAAGTTCTTAAAAAGAAAAGGAAAAGAGAAAAGACCAAATTACATGTCAAAAGAGACACTGGACCTTGCCCTTGAACGTGGAGCAGCTAAAGCAAAAGGAAGACATGACGAAGTTAAGGAACTAAACAGAAGATTTCAGAAGGCAGCGCCATGATGTCCCATGATGGTTCCACCAGCTGGAGACACAGCATTCAGACATAGGACATTTGGAGCACATTTTGATACAAACCATAACAAATACTTTCTAGAAAAGAAGGCATTTCTTATGTATGAAAGTTTTTAAAGTATATTTTAATATTGCTGTCTAATCACAAAAATATATGATAACTCAATGGCTTACATCTAAAAAATACCCTAAGGTTGTACAAAGATTTTATTTTACTTTATAGACAAAAGTTAAAAATAGACAAAAGAATATTAACCTTTGGTGAAAGTAAAGTCACTGCAAACATGTGTCCTTAATAATACATGACTAAATTTATCTATTTTTATCTTACTTTATGAAAAAGTTTTAATATTTAACTTGTTTTTTAATGTTGTTTTGAAATGAATATCCTATATTCAACTGACATGGAACTAAAAGTGTTTTTAAAGCAAAAACAGATATTCTAGCCCAGAAATTGTGATGGCAGCATATTTTTTATATTTTTTGTCTTGTTTGGCATTTTATTTGGCTTCTTTCAGAATGAGAATAAAGTAAAAATTGGAAAGTACTTGTGTCATCCTGATATGAAGAAGTGACCTCCATTTATTGTTTTTTGTTTGTTTGTTTGTTTGTTGTTGTTGTTGTTAGGAACCATCAAGTCAGTGTCCCACTAATAGCAACCCAAGCAACAACAGGTGAAACAGTACTGTAATTACTTCTCTGCTGTTCATAGGGTTTTCAATGGCTAGTTAGTTTCTGGGAGTGGGTTGCCAGGTCCTTCACTAAAGCCTGCAACACCTGGTGTTCTCAGGTGGTCTCCCATCCTAGTACTAACCAGGTCTGACCCTGTTTAGCATCTAAGATCTGCAAGGATCCAATGACACAATGGTATGGCTGCAGGCATTTATATTATAGGAATAGAAAAATTCTACTATACCTAGTATGTCTCGTGACAGCACAAGGAAAGGTAACATTAGGTTTTTATTTTCTTGCCCCACCATCTGACATTACCACCATCTTACCACCTGCAAGTATTGCTCTATCCCTTTCTAATGTCATATGCCATGATTACAATCAGGTGCTGCTTTGCTTCCAAAGGCAGGGTGTTGTCACCAAATAGCCCCTTTTAATTTCTCTGACAATTATGTCTTACAAAATGTCTATGCTTAAATGATAAAATTGAAACAGTAAAATTAGAGAAAAATGATAATAGTGGAAGTGATGTCTTTAGTTATATATTTTCCTTTATATATTTCAATAAAGTGTTGTATGTTTCAATTTTATATTACATAAATGAAGTTATGAATATAAGGTCATATAAATACTTCAGTTATATCTTAAGATATGGTCAAATTATTAACAATAATTACAGTAAAGCACCTGTACCTCTTATTTATTATGAATCCAAATTATAAAATAAATTTTAACAAATCGTTTTATGTAGAAGACATTGCACTAGTAAAACTGTGTATTTTATGTCCCAACACTACAAATCTCTACTTACCTAGGAATGATCTAGAGAACAATTTCTTTTCTGGAGCTCACCCCATGTATTTTTCTTTTAGTACCACTAAATTCCACTGGTCACTTCCTAAATGTTATATCAGCAAATCAGAAGGTAATAAGAAACTTCAGGTTATCTTAAAGGGATTGCCGTCCTTTAATAGTAGTATATAGTGAACATGTAACCCAGATTCTGCTTCATTCTGAACAATTCTTGTGGACGTTTGATTTTTTAAATATATGAATATGATGCAGATAAGATAAATGAAATGCTTTATTTAGATAAGGCTTTGCTATCATCATTCATTAAAGCCCGAATACAGGTATTATTAAGCTTCCTTCAGCCACCTACAAATACTTGCTTTCATAGTTGTATTAACTGCCTTAGTTAGAGACCTTCAACTATAATGAAGAGTATCTCTTTATTTTCTGCTTGTTAAGTAAGTAGTTGGGAAAACTTGGGGAGCCAATTAATCTAGAAAGATACACACATAGTTGTTGTTATAGAATAGATATGCAAATGATACATTCATTTCCCAGCAGCTGTTCAAAAAAGACATATACCTTTAGGAACAAAAGCATAGTCTAATCTCATTGAAGATAAATTTCAGGTTCGAACATTTCAGATATTATGTTCATCACATTTTTATATAATTTAAATGATAAAATATGGCCTGGAGGAAAACTATGTTTTCCCATCGAATAAGACAGAACAGACTTTCAAAATAAACTGTTATGTTAATATTTTCCACATAAATTTATTATGAATAATGATTCATTTTCTTTGGAATTAAGGAGCTATTATGCAGTTCCATTTTCTTCATGGACAATATTTTCTTCCTCTTGCTTTTCAACCCCAGTCCCCAGGCTACAAAGAGACACTATCTAATAAATTTTTATTTGATAATCCAAAAAACTTCTGAAATAGTACAAACTATATTCATGTTACTAGAGAAAATTTAGGATGGATATATACATATGGATCTATTTTTCTGAGGTAAAGTCAACAATATTTACTTTACCATCTAAATCAAAGGTGGTAAACATCAGCTGGTAGCCTGATTCAATAAAATCTGAGCCTTATGGAATTGGCTAAAATAAATCTTCTTTACATTCTACCTCTCTCTTGAGTTAAGGTAGAAATGTATAGCTTCTATTTCTTAGCAGGCATTCTCCTGACCTCGTAGTGTGATAGAGTGGCAGCGCTGAGAGGGGACCTGATGTAATATTTAGGGAGAAAATTCATAACCAGCCATTTATGTGGTCATTCTTGGGCTGAGGAATAGGAGCCCTAACACAAAGAGTAAAGTTAATAATGGGAAATATGTAGGTGCCACTTACAACCTAGACTCTCACACCTGCATACTTGAATAATGCCAAAAATGAGGGCAAAGAACTTTACATAATTTTTCCTAAAATCACCCCAAGTTTATTGACTACTTTTACATTAAGGGAGAGACATTATCTTACACCAAAATGTAATTTCATAAATACTTTTTCCTTAAGAAGTAGTTACACATGTGTGTACTTTCCATCATTATGGTATTTTTTTCCAGATATCTCTTTAAAACATTTTTCCATGATATATATGTGTATGTGTTGTTGTTGTTGTTGTTAGGTGCCGTCGAGTCGGTATCCGACTCATAGCGACCCTCATAGGGTTTTCAATGGCTGAGTGCTTCGGGATTGCCTTGGGAGTGGATTGCCAGGTCCTTCTCCCATTTTTGCGGTGCTGGGAATTGAACTCGGGACCTCAGAGACTGCAGCGCAGCGCTCTACCCACTGAGCCAAATCTCAGCCATGTGTATGTGTATGTGTATATATATACACATGTATGTATGTATGTGTGGGTGTATATATATATACACACATATATATACACACCTATATACATACACATATATGTGTGTATATATGTATATTATATATATATATAAAACCACAATATAAAACCATATATATATATACCCATATATACATACATATATGTATGTGTGTGTATATATATACATGTGTGTGTGTGTGTGTGTTTGTTTGTTTGTTGTTTGTTTTTGAGACAGGACCTCACTTTGTAGCTCAGCTGGCCTGGTGCTCAGAACTCACTAAATAGACCGGGCTGGTCTTAAACTTTCATCAATCCTTCTGTGTCAGTCTCCGGAGTGCTCAGATTACAGGCAAGATACATCACACTCAGCTCAAAATTTCTATATATACACCGTTCTTTTCACTGCGCTGGCAATAGTCCAAGATCTTAGCACTGGGTACCTGGAGTACTGCAAGGTCTCTACACTAGTAATTCCTTACCCTCATCACCATCTTATCCTCTCACTCTTGAGTTCTTCCTTCTCCTTTAGTTGTCTTCTGAAATGCAAATAATGCTCATCTTCTTGTTAACAAACATGTCCTGGTACATACCATGTCTCAGAGTAAAGACCATGAGCTCTTACATTGCATTAATAGAAGGCCACAGTCTCTCCTTATGTCTTCCACTTGCATACCAATTTCCAGTGTGTGCTTTGTGATGTACACAGACAAAAGCAAACTGATCAAATTAAATTCTTCACTATTAAATCAATGCATTTTGTACATATTTATCTCCTACACAGAGTCAGACACAGTAATTGTAAATGTAACAATGTGATATTATTGTGGAAAAAAAGTTAAGAGAAAAATGTACTATTCTAGCTTTTCTTTCTTCCGTAAGTATGTTTTTTGAAGTCTGAACTTCATATGTAGGTAGGTGGTCAGCTGATAGAATTCTAAAGAAGAAAGTGTGATAAGACATGTGTACACTGAATTCAGATTTTAAAACTGAATTAGAAGTGCAACAATAATGTTCTTTTGAGCATATTTAAAATCTACCTATGGAATATTGAGACTTTAAGTTCTGAAATTCTATGTTCTGCAATTTTTTAATGATAAAAAACTCATCTAGGTTAAAAATAGACATCTGAAGATTTAAATAGGAAAAATATTTTGCAATGAATTCCAGACTCTAAATTTTTAATATGTTCCTATATGAATGCTATTGTTGAATATATTATTCATAAATTCCATAAATAAATTGTTAGTAAAGGACAATTTAAATTAAGTAGTAAAATTATTGTTGTTGTTGTTGTTGTTAGGTGCTGTGGAGTCCAGTCTGAATCATAGGAATCCTATGTACAGTGGAACGAAGCACTCCTCGATTGGGTGCCAGGCACAAGATCTTATTTATGCTTAAGCCCATCGTTGCAGAGACTGTGTTAATGAGTCTCATGGAGGGTTTTCCTTTCTTTCATTGACCTGCCACTCTCCCAAGCATGATTTCTTTCTCCAGGGATAGGTCCCTTCTGACTACACTTCCAAAATACGTAAGACTCAGTCTAGTCTCCTTGCTTCCAAGGAGCACTCTGGTTGCACTTCTTCTAGGACAGATCTGTTGGTTCTTTTGGCAGTCCATGGTATATTCAATAATTGCCTCCAGCACCACAATTCAAAAGCATCAATTCTTCTCCTGTCTCCCTTGTTCAATGTCCAGCTTTCAGTCATATGACGCAACTGAAAATACCATGGCATAAGTCAGGTGCACCTTTTTCTTCATTGTGACATCTTCACTATTCAATACTCTAAAGAGATCTTTTGCCACAGCTATTCACAAAGCAATGCATCTTTTGATTTCTTGACTGCTGTTTCCATGGGGGTTCACTGTAGAACTAAGTAAAGAAAAATCTTGGACAACCTCCATCTTTTCTCCATTTCTTATGAAGTTGCATACTGACCCAGTTGTAAGGATTTTTGTTGTAAATTACTTTGCTAAATATTTACTAAATACTTGTGGTAATTATAGTAATATTTCTCTCAGTTGGTAACTTACATTTTTAAAGTAAAGTAGTAATTACTAAACTTGCTTTTATTTTTAAAACATGACCACTTGCTCATATCTTTAAAAAATTATAAAATGTTCTTCCATATATGTCATTATCTTTTCATTTACTATATTCTTTTTGAAGTTTGAATAAAATATTTAAATTAATGACATTTGAATATTTTCGGAAAGTTTATAATTATTTTAATTTGATTAAATTTGATTAAATTAATTTAATTTGATTAAAATAAAATATGAATATCTCCTTAACTCAACATTTTATTATCTTCCTATATCCACTGTCACATTTTTCAACTCTAATATTTGGGGGTTTTATTTTTTAAAGATTTTGTTTCCTGCAGTGGTGAGGATTAAACCCAGGGCTTCAGGATAGGCTAAGCAAGCATTTACCAACTGAGACAAACTCACATCAGTGCTAATATTTGAACAATGAGACTCAATAATTGGAAAATATAGCCTTGGTCACAGAAATGATGCTGAAGATCATATGATGGAATTGTGCCAGATCAATGACAATTTCACTGCAAATACAGTTTTTCAACAACATAAACAGTGACTATACACATGTAAATCACCAGATGGAACATAAAAGAACCAAATTGACTACATTTATGGAAAGAGACAATGGAAAACTCAATATCAAAAGTCAGAAGATGACTAGGTGTGGATTGTGGAGAAGAATGTCAACTGCTCATGAACAGGTTCAAACTGAGCCTGAAGAAAATTAGAACATGTGTACAAGAGCCAAGATATAACCTTGCGTAAATCCTGCCTGAGTTCAGAGACCACCTCATGAACCAGTTTAATGCATTAGACACAAGTGATGGAAGACCAGAATAGGTGTGTCATGACATCAGAAATATTATACATTGGGAAAGCAAAAGGACATTAAAAAGACAAGAAAAAAAGAAAAGAACAAATTACATGTGAAAAGAGGCTCTGAAACTTGCCCCAGAACATTGAGCAGATAAACTAAAAGGAAGACATGATGAAATTAAAGAACTGAACAGAAGATTTCAAAGGGCAGCTCCAGAAGACAAAATCAGATATTATAACATGTGCAAAGACCTGGAGATAGAAAACCAAAAGGTAAGAACACATGCTGTTTTTGTCAAGCTAAGGAATTGAAGAAAAGATCAAGTCTCAAATAGCAATAGTGAAGAATTCTACAGGAAAAACATACAACACAGGAAACATCAAAAGAAGATGGAAAGAATACATAGAGTCATTATACCAAAAACAAATCGATTTTTTTTACCAACCATTTCAAGAGCTTGCATATGATCAGGAACCAATGGTACTGAAGGAAGAACTGGAAGCTACCTTGAAGGCACTGGTGAAACCCAGGTCTCCAGGATTGATGGAATATCAATAGAGATGTCTCAAAAAACAGATGCAGCACTAGAAGTGTTAACTTGTTTATGCCAAGAGATTTGGAAAACAGCTACATGGCAAAATTACTGGAAGAGATCCATATTTGTGTCTATTCCAAAGAAAGGGGATTGAACTGAATGTGGAAATCATTAATCAATATTGTTAATATCACACACATAAAATTTTGCTAAAGATCATCATTCAAAGATGACTAAAGCAGTACATAGACAGGAAAGTGCTGGAAAAAATCAAACTCAATTTAAAAGAGGGTTTGGGACCAGGGTCATCATTACTGATGTTAAATAGATATTAGCTAAAAGCAGAGAATACCAAAAAGATCTTCCTATGTTTTATTAACTATGCAAAGGCATTTGACTGTTGGATCATAACAAATTATGGGCAATATTGCAAAGAATTGAAGTACCCAAGCACTTGATTGTACTCATGAGGAATCTGTACATGGACCAGGAAGAAGCCCTTTGAACAGAAAAAGGAAAATTTGTCTGTTGTAAAGTCAAGAAAAGTATGTGTTAGGGGTGTATCCTTTCGCCATAACTCTTCAAACTCTATTCTGAGCAAATAATCTGAGAAGCTGGACTGTATGAAGCAGAATGTGGCATCAGGATTGGAGCAAAGCTCATTAAGAACCTATATTATGCAGAAGGCACATCTTTGCTGAAAATGAAGAGGATTTGAAATATTTATTGATGGAGATCAAAGAACACAGGCTTCACTATGGATTGCTCCTCAAAATCAAGAAAACAAATATCTTTAAACTGGGTTGCTTTGTAAGTTCACAATAAATCGAGAAAAAACTGAGATTGTCCAAGATTTTGCTTTACTTGGTTCTACAATCAACACTCATGGAAAAAGCAGTCAAGATATCAAAAGACACATTGCATTGTGAAAAACTCTGCAAAAGACCTCTTTAAAGTGTTGAAAAGTAAAGATATCACATTGAAGACCAAGGTGCACCTGACTCATGCCATGGTATTTTCAGTTGCATCACATGGTTGTGAAAGCCAGATAGTGAATAAAAGAGATAGGAGAATTGATGCCTTTAATGGAGATGAATATTGAATATACCATGGACTGCCAAAAGAACCAACAAATCTCTCCTGGAAGGGCAACCAGGGTGCTCCTTGGATGCAAGGATGACTAGGCTGTTTCTTTTGTCTTTTTGACATGCAGTCAAGAGGGACCAATCCCTGGAGATGTGTCGGGGTTTTAGCTCTAGCCCGGCTAAAGTTAGGGCCAAACCCTCAACATAAAACGTGGCCGGTGTCGGGAAAGAAGGACCTTGGGAGACTTTCAGATGGTTGGAAAAGGACAGGGAAGGTTTATTGGGGTGCTCCCCTTATGGAGAGCAAGGAGCAAGCAGCCCCTATAGAGCAAGGCTCTATCCCTTTAAGTGCTGGCTCTAGGCCTGCAGCATGGAATGCTGCAGGCTAAGTGCTGGTACAGCTCGGCCTTAAAGGCACAGCCACAGACGCTGGTGTTCAGTTGAGGTCCGATGGTCTTGACTCTGGCGGCTCGCCTTCTTTACCCCCCTCCTTCCCAAGGATGGGAGGAGTTGAGAGGCTCTTCGTGGCTTGCTAGATGCCTTCGGCTCTTCGGGGCCCCTGGGCTTGATTTCGCCGGCTTGCTAGATGGTCTTGCTGGAGTAGGGAGCGCTGGTCCAGGTGATGAGGTTCAGGAGATGGTCAGAGAGGTGAGGATCGGTGGTGCTACAGGGATGGATAGGGGTCCAGGAGCCCTGCTTTTATAGGGTCCTGGAAGGGTCACATGGTGGGGTTCAGCCAATCGGGGCACACAGCTGGCAGGTACAGGGGGCAAACGGACATAACTGCCAAGTGGAGACAGTTACTACCTATAAGGTGGAGAGGGGAGCCAATCAAAATTATGGTGGTTGAGGCTGGTCAAGCTGGCCAGGGGCCATCTTTGCTCACTCGATGGGAGGGGCTGTTTTGAGTGAGTGAGATGAGCCCTGGGGTCAACTAGGGGTCAGCCCCTCAAGCTGTCATGAGGGACCCTAGCTGGGAAATATTATTTTAAAAATCCCCAACAGAGATGGACAACCTGTTTGGGAGAGTGGCAGGTCAGCAAAAAAGGGAAGACCCTCAACTGGATGGATTGACACAGTGCCTGCAACTATGGGCATAAACATAAAGTAAATCATGTTCCTGACATAAGAGTTGGGGAATCTTTTTTCTATTGTACATTGGGTCGCTATGCATTGGGCCTGACCCAATGTCACCTAACAATAACAATGACACTGATACCATTGTATGAAATGAATGGGTCCTAAGACTTCTTTAACACTGTAGTGTTTTCCACAGCATCAAAATAACAATGATGAGCAAGGAAAAAAGAGTGAAAGCTAGCCATATATCCATGTTCCCTATAACAAGTTTATAAACTCATGACCCACCTTACATGCAGTCTAATCCACAGACTGTCATACTCATAATGATATGCCATGTTAAATTATATATAGGACTGATATATGTGCCGGAGAACATGTTATAATTTGTATGCAAATGAACTCAGTCAATTAAAATTTTCACAAGGAAAGTGAATTCCTTCCTGTGCTGCAGATTTGGTCCAGAATGTCTTCTGAGTTGGAGTGACCTGGAGTAGATATGAGCTCACTAATAATTATTGGTTCCTCATTCTATATAGTTTCCTGTTTAAGAAGCCAAGAAGTAGAGTGTGACCTACATACTCCACAGTCCACATAAAGTTCAAACAGTAGAACTTTGACTAAAGTTTTTAAACCACAGTTGGTCTCCTCTTGCATTTTTGCTGCTAACTTTCCATCTTATTCAAGAACTAATTTGACATTTGTCACTATCAAATATCATTGCCTGTTTTAGAACTATGGGGAGATGGAATCATTCAATGTGAACTCTTTAATGTTTAGATTATTTTCCTCAATATATTTTGTCTATTCTTCTTTGCTTTTGTATGCATCAGAATTTGTTAATGTTTAAATGCTAAGTAATATTACATAGCATGAGCATGTCACAATGTCCTTGTCAAGTTTAATAGATTGAGGGGCTGTAAGTTGACACCCTTTTTGGCTAATATGAATAAATCTAAAGCATTCATAAACAAATCTACTTGTGAAATCTGGGTCATAGCAAAGAAATATGTCAAATGTAAGAGACATTCTTTAACTATAGAACTACAGTTAACCACCCACTTACTTTATGTACATTAATAAGGGTTGTTCTATAGTAAATATCATCTTATTTTATTATGTACTCTGTGAAGAATCTCCCACGTCTGTCAACTTGTCATTCTATGGGGGCTTGAGTGTTGCTGTGTTGCTGTGATGCTGAAAGCTATGCCACTGGTGTCTCAGATACTTGCAGGGCCTCCGTGGTGGACAGGTTTCAGCTGAGCTTCCAGACTAAGGCAGACTAGGGGGAAAGATCTGTCAGCCCAACTCTGAAACAATTAGTCATTGAATTGCCTTTGAATAGCAGAGAAACACTGTCAAATATAGTTCTGGAAAATGAGCCCTCCCAACTAGAAGACACACAATAAATAAGAGGGAAGAGTTGTCGCTTCAAAGTAGAGTTGCCCTTAAAGATAGGAATGGAGGAATGCCCTGGGGCCTCTTTTTGCTGATGTGGCTAGTGTCAAAATGAGAAGAACCACAGTGGCTGCAATAATGGGCTCAACCCTGAAAAAATAATGTACATTACACAGTGTTAGCTAGTGCTTCCTTCAGTTGTACATAGAGTTGCTATGAGTGAGATCTGACTCAATGGCACACAACAAAAACTACTCTAAGAATGACTCTAGGCTGCAATTGGTCAAGATGATGAAAAAAGAATTGGCTATACTTTTATAATAACATCAGCAGAATAATAATTATTTAGCACCTAGGGAGTATAAACTATGAGTTCAACTTCCCTTTGAAAATAATGGTAGACAAAGCAATGCTTATCTTCTTGACCCTCTTCTTTGCCATCTATTCCCCTCCCTGCTCTGTCCTTAACTATACTGAACCCTCTTCTCCTGCATTCTTGAATACAGTGACAGCTTTACATGTTATCTCAGTTTTTGGAAATTGCCAATACAATATGTAGTTGGCAAAATAATATTTTAGTGGAGGGGCATGTGTAAAAGTTTTCCTTGTATATTATGGACCTTCAATATCACTGTGTGAAGATAATTATGTTTAATTGACTCCACTACTAAATCCTCTAGATTTCTACCCATGATATTTACTAAGTTTTAAAGTTTGAATAGGTTGGAAATTATATAACATGACTTAAAGTTCAAAATAACCCAAAAATTAACAGTGAAAATATTTCTTCTCATCAGTCACCCATACTCTTTTTATATTCAGCACAAGTAACATATTTTATATATTTTTATATATTTACATACTTATATTTATATACTTTCATATGCTTTTATATATTTTTATATACTTATATTTTTATATACTTCAGAACATTTTGGGTACCTTAAAACTTATTTTCTTAATCATTTTAAATGTATCATTCAGTAATTTCAAGATCATTTCTATTGTTGGGCAATTATATCCAGAACTCTTCATCTGGCAAAACCAAAACTCTGCTCCTATTAGCTCTATGTTCCCCAAATTTAGCCTCAGGCAACCACCATGCTACTTTCTGTGTTTATGATTTTGTCCACTTCAAGTACGTCACATAAGTGGAATCTCATAACATTTTCCATTTTGTTACCGGTTATTTAATTTGAAGTAACGTCTTCAAGGTTAAACCATCTTGTAGTATTTCTTTTCTTTGCTTTTTAAGGCCACATTGTGTTTTATCCATTCATCTGCTGATAGATACTTGGATTGCTTCTGTATTTTGGTGAGTATGAATAATTCTGCTGTAAAGACAGATATATTATTCTTAGAAAAATACTTTCTGTGTGCCTTTCTACATGGATACATTTACTGCATAAATGAGTAGTGAATGTGTTGTGTTAGGGCATGAGTAAGTAATTATCCAAATGTGTTTGGATCCCAATTGATCTCATGAAATAATTGTGAGTTTTATTACTACAAATTGTGTATGGGAACTTTTATTCTGTTTGAAATTTCGACAACTAGAAATGAATTAATATTATATTAACTTTTAATATTAGGGTTAACTAGAAGCACAGAAAAGGTAAAGCAATACATTTTTGCTTGATCACAGCTAAAACAATTTAACATATAAATATTTTGGGATATTCATGGAATACTTTGTATTTGATTCTGGTTTGTATATGTGCTTCATATGCTTTTTGCTTAATTTTATAGCAAGTTAAAATGATGTAGTTCAAAAACAAAGAAATAAAAAACCAATGAGTACTAAGTGAGCACTATTCTATCAGTGACAGGAAATGTTACTATTTAAAATATGTTATTTTAGTGCAAGAACTAAATTGCATTAAAAAAGCTTATTCTTACAAGCTTCATTGCTCAGAAAATTCCATTAAAATCAACAGTAATGCCAATATAAAAAAGCAAAATCTAATCTGAAATAGACTGCAGAGCATTTTCTTTTAAGCCATACCTATGTTTGTGCCTTGTCATAAAATAATAAATGGAAAGTGGTCTCCAGATAGCAGAATACTAAAATATGCTTATTAGGAAATAAACATACTGAAACACGCTGTTTTACTGAAATTGCTAACATGTGCTTCAACAGAACTCCCAAAAACCTTATGAGGGCAAACTCAAAACCAATTCATACTTATACATAATGATTAGACTGAGTGTCCAATAGCCTTATAAAGTGTAACATATATTAGCTTTATATGAAACAAAGTGATTTAATATTGAACTGTAAGGGCTACCAGTCACTTGCTTCCCATGTAGTCTCTTTTCTTATTTTCCTTTAGAAAATCAAAGACATGGACATGTTCTAGGTTACACAGTTATATTCCCAAACAGAAAATGTTGGGTTCTGTCTCTCCAAAATCCCTTTCCAAAGGGCTGACTCTACTAGGGCCTTATATCTTTATGTTTCCCCCTTCCTCCTGGCTGCCTAGAACAGGGGTTGAAGCCTGGGGTCACATTGGCTATCTCATGAAAATAAGGCAATCTCTGAGTTTGGAAATGTGTCACAAGGATTGTAGAATAGATAAAAAAGAACTGCACACTTGATGACTGTAGAGGTTCTCCAGAATTCATATCAGCTCTGATCTGCCACAACTGGAGAATTTTTATTTAAGAGAAACATTTTAGAAGAATCAAGTTTATTTAAGACACTATTACTTGTATTCATGTTGTGGTTGCTTTGCTGTTTTATAGAGGTAAATTTAATTGTAATTGGCATAAAGTTTGGTTCTTAGAAATGACTGTTGCAAACAATGAACCATCAACCAAGGAGTTGACTGCAGAGGATGATAAGACACATACTAAGCATTCATATATTGCAAGCTAGAGAGTCGATGATTCTCATTATGAAACAGCAAAACGCTTGTTTAACTTGTCGCTTGCAGTATCTCAGAGGGCACAAAACATGCAAACCTAAATTATACTATTATAACCTCATCCACTACCATAGAAAATACTAAAATGGTGCAAATCTGTTGCTCAATATTCAGAGGTTAAAGCAAATGTACTAGTTCACAGATATTTAATTTTCTTATGGATTAATGAGTCAATTGTTGTAAAAGTGTCTATGTATATTCTCTGCCTGCAGCCATACCATTGTGGCATCTGATCCTGTCAGATCTTAGAAGCTAAGCAGAGTCAGGCCTGGCTAGTACTTGGATGGGAGACTGCCTGGGAACACCAGGTGCCGTAGGCTTGGGAAAAGGACAGAGCGTCCCACTTCCAAAAACTAGTCCACATTGACAACCCTATGAATAGCAGAGGAGCACCGACAATAGTGTTTCGCCTGTTGTACATAGGGTCACTATGAGTCAGATACCGATTCTACAGCACCTAACAACAACATGTATATTCTTTAAGTTGCTACATATCGGACATTATATGATCTAGTAAGTCAAATTTTTTAATTTTGTTTTTGACAATAGAGAGAAAAAACATCATGTAAGAAAACTATTATCAACATTATTAAATTTATTATAGGTGATGCATGTTGATGTTAATAACAATACTACTTGTATCAAGAAATAATATAAAATAAATCCTCAATTCGTGGATTTCATGTTTGCAAATTTTCTGGTCATTACAATTTATTTGGATTCCCCAAATCAATACTTGTGCTAGTTTAATAGCCAGTCATCAACACGCATCTGCACAGGGTTGCAAAAATGTGAGGGTACCTACAGAGATGTGCATTCTTAGTGGAGTTCAAAGGAGGTGACCCTGCTTCATACCAGCTCCCATGCTAGGAACAAGTGACTTTTTTGTCATGTGTTTAATCTCACATTTTCACATTTTTTGTGCTCTTTGCTGAGGATTTTGCTATTTAAAACGCCCCTTAAGCATAGTTCTAAAGTACTGTGTAGTGTTGCTAAGTGCAAGAAAGCTATGATATGGCTTAGGCCTTATGTTGTTGTTAGCTGCCATTGAGTCAGTCCAACTCATAGCGATCCTATGTACAACTGATGAAACACTTCCCAATACTATGCCATGCCTGGCACTATGCTGGTGTTTTACTGCTGTTCGTCGTGTTTTCCATGACTGATTGTTTGGGAAGTGGGCTGCCAAATTCTTCTTCCAAGTCTACAGCACCTGGCATTCCAAGGCAGTCTCTCATCCAAGGACAAACCAGGCCTGACCCTGCTTAGTTTCCAAGATCAGAGGAGATTGGGTGTCAGGGTGGTATTGCTGCTAGATAAGCTTTATTCATATAGGTTATAATGCTGTTGACTATGAGTGTAATGTTAATGAATCAACTATGTGTGCTTATTTGTATGTTGTCGATGTTGTTGTTAGTTGCTGTCAAGTCGGTGTCTGACTCACAGTGATCCTATGTACAGCAGACAAAACAGTATTGTCAGTGCTTCTCTGCTCTTCATAGATCTTCAATGGCTGCTTAGTTTTTGTGGGGAGTGAGTTCCTGGGTCCTTCTTCCAAGCCTACAGCACCTGGTGTTCCCCAAGTGGTCTCCCATCCAAGCACTATCCAGGGCTAACCCTGCTTAGCTTCAGAGATCTGAGGAGATCCCATGCCACAGTGATATGGCTGCGGGTAATATACATTAGTTACATAAAAATAATATATCTCTAAACATCAACACAATAAAACAAGGTTATATTTTGATTGACAAAAATATTGTAACCAAGGACCTTCACAAACCTGATTCTGTACTTCGTCTATGAGCAATGCTTCAGTATTTGCTAATTTAATATTAAACATAACTTCCCAGAACAAAATTTTTCCTAATATAATCAACTGTTGTTGTGTTGTTGTTAGGTGCCATCGAGTCGGTATCCGACTCATAGCGACCCTCATAGGCTTTTCAATGGCAGACTGTTTCGGGTTTGTCTTGGGAGCGGATTGCCAGGCCCTTCTCCCATTTTTGCAGTGGTGGGAATTGAACTAGGGACCTCAGAGACTGTAGCGCAGCTCTCTACCAACTGAGCTAAATCCCAGCCCATAATCAGCTGTAAATGCATAAAATATTCAGTTACAATGGTTGATTTTTTAGAAATTCCTACTTTTTTGAAATTCTGATGCTTATTTTGAAGATTATTGTATAATCTTGCTGAGTTTTTAATTGAAAAATGCAATAATCAGATTCTTAATATAGCATAATGTATTACAGCCTAAAGAATGTTTTAGGAAGCATTGAGCCAATCACAATATTTATTATTTTGCTCAGACCAAAGATCACACACACACACACACACACACACACACACACACACACACACTCACATATGTAATACGTATACATATGATGTAGATACATATATGTATATATAGCATGTATGCATGTGTGTTCATATTCTCCTAATCCTCATCATTGCTTTTAGAAAGAAAAAGTGTTTAGATACCACCTCGTGGAATCTTAATTGTTCTTCCTTCCTGCCTACACTTCTCTTATTTTAGGATATTTACAATATTCTACATAGTCGAATTTACTGAATTTTAAAAATTACTTTCAGCTTTTAAGTTGGAACTAATGAGATCTTGCCAGCATGATTATGACGGAGCTAAGCTGTTTTCTGCTGGTACATTTAGGTTCAATTTATGTTTGAAAAGTATCTTGGCTAACAGTATGAGACACAGATTACCTTTAGAAAGAAATATTCAGCTATCCCAGATGTTGTTGTTGTTGTTAGGTGCCGTCCAGTCAGTATCTGACTCATAGGGACCCTCATAGGGTTTTCAATGGCTGAGTGCTTCGGGATTGCCTTGGGAGTGGGTTGCCATGTCCTTCTCCCATATCCCAGATATTCACTAAATATTTACCTTATCCCACCAATGTAATAAGATGATGTCTTTTTTAAGTAGAGATCTTATCTCTCATAAATGGACATACACAAACTGGATTTAAAGAATGAAGAATTTAAATATTTCATAAAAATGCTAATTTTATCCTTACAGATTTTATAATTTGATACTAAAAATTAACTGATTATGTGATTGTGAATAAGAGAAGGAACCTTGACGTATTCAATGAAAAAGGATTATTCTGGTATGAACTTGATGCTAGAAAACACATAGAATTATAGAGAGTATTTTAATAAGACATATGCCTAGCAAGAAATACAGCAAGAATGGGAGATTCCCTTTACTTGAAACAGACCATATAAAATAAGAAGGAAAAGATGTAGGGCAGTGGCAATGTGAATGCATTACTGCACATTGCCTGTGTATACTCTGAAAGGCAAAAACAACATAATACAAAATGCATTAGAGCCCTAACAAATATGAAGGTATAAAAATCATCTAACAATGTTAAATTAGGTAAAAGTCCTAGGCCAAAGGATTTATGTTCTTTCTAATGTTGAAATAATTTGTATGTGTGCTATCAAGGTGAACATTGCAGGAGTGATTTTATACACTGTCATTAAGGAAGATAGCAGTTGAGAGGTAATTAAGTGCTGAAGAAGGGCTTGCCCTAAGTCTACATATATGTAAGGCAATCTAGCTCTTATTTATATAAGGAGTTAAGCTGGGTGAGAATTAATTCAGTTACCTCACTTGCGGAAGCTACATAATTAAGATGGGTTTTCTATGCATGAACAAGTCTACATTGATTTTTTAATTTTCATAATATGAAAATGAATTACTTCTTTTTAAAGGAATAAACTTCCAAAATGGGATAGCTGGGGTGCCAAGTCATAGATAATGAAACATTAAAATTGGAAAGTACAATGAGGCTAGAAAATTGATTCATTAAAGGACTTGCAACTTTCATCAAATTATAGAATGAGGAGAAAAATTACTGTATATAAGTCAGTAATTTAAAAATGATTTAACTAAAAAGCTTACAAAACTCAGTAATATCCAATATTTTATGATCTAAAATAAAAGCATATGGTTCACAACATAATTTAACTGAAAGAGTAAAGAAAATAATGGGCAACAAATAATGGGAGTATAAACATAATCTCAGAAAATATAGAAAAGTCGATGCTATGTAAGGCAATTCCTAGTTTTAATCTGAATATGTATTTTATATGTTTTAGAAAAGTAAAGCAAAGGCCAATTTATTTCAGACAATTATGTGTAAAAATTCCTCATCAATAATTGTACATGTAAGGTTTAGGGATTTTATCTGCTACATTCAGAAGCTGATTGTCTCTGCTATTCTCTGTTCTCCATCTTTTCAGCGGGCTCAGTGGGAAGTGAGCAAAAGCATCCCTTCCTTCTTCCCAATTGTCCCCAAGTTTATGGCTAATCTCTTCTTCTTTGCTCTCCATTTCCAGTGACAGCTCAAACTGGAGGAGGAAGAAAATTGACTTCTATAAAAACTTTCTCCCTTTTTGAAAATTAAAAAAATAAAATATATTGTCTATATCAACCTGCAGAGGCTGGAGTTTAGTTCAGTAGGCAGAGTACTGCTCCGCATTTTTCAAGGACATGGGTTCAACCCCCAGCACCACAAAAATGGGAACAGGATGTGGCAGACCACTCCGGAAACAATCCTGAAATAGTCAGCCATTTGAAAACCAGTGAGGGTCACTATGAGTTGTACCCGACTTGATGGTACCTAACAACAACAACATCAAGTTGAATTATAGGTGATCAGGCAGACTAATATGTGATAGTTTTTCATCTTTAAAGTATTAGATCAGTGGGTACCAAGGTATATGCTTATTATAATTTTTTAAACATTTTTTGTCACTCTCCTTTTTTTGTAACATATTTTTATTTTTTGTTGAATTTCTCTAGTGGGTTAAAAAAAACTGTTGTAAACTTTACCTGTATTCCCTTACAAAATACTTTAAAATATATTTGAATAATTGTTTATATATTTTTAGTGTGTTCCTAGAATTAAATACACACACACACACACACATATAGATAGATAGATAGATAGATAGATAGATAGATAGATAGATATATGTGAAAATCATTTCCTCATATAAGATAAGGGCACATAGCTGTTTTCCATACTCTTTATCCTCGTATTACTTTTATTACATTTTGTTTGTTGTTTTTGAAATATAGAATATTTTATATTTACCATTATGTTCATAACATCTTATATTCTAATAATTTAATCTTTTTAGGTTTATTGAATGCTTTCAGTTATTTAGATAATTTTACAGCCATATCTTAATTTCATCTTAAATCCTAACTTTCATTTTTCACAAGCTAGGGTATATCTGATAGTATTTTTAATCAGAGAATAAAAGAATAATGTAACATTTTTGTTGTTTTAATACATGAATAAAAAATTAGGTAAGTATACATATTAGAGTCCCTTTGTAGTTGCTTCATTCTGTTATAGAACATCAATGTGATTATGTTTTTTATAAGGTAATCCCTTTTTTATAGTGCATTGGTAATGGAAATTGCTTTTTCATAACATCTGTGCACATAGTCACGCATTAAATAATGACATTTTAATTAACAGTGGACCTGACACATGTTAGTGGTCCCATAAGATTATAATGGAGCTGAAAAACTTCTACCACCTAGTAACATTCAGCCTGCAGCCATACCATTGTGGTATCCAATCCCTTCAGATCTCAGAAGCTAAGCAGGGTCGGGGTCTGGTTAATACTTGGATGGAAGACCACCTGGTAATACCGGGTGCTGGAGGCTAGAAAGAAGGACATGGTAGTCCACTCCTGTAACTATCAGCAACTGAAAACCCTATGAATAGCAGAGAAGCACTGATAATAGCGCTAAGCATGGCACAGTGTTAAGGAGCATTTCATTTGTTATACGTAAGATCGCTGTGAGTTAGTCCCAACTCGATGGCACCTAACAAAGTGACATCATGGTCGTCACACTGTTGTCATGCAACACATTACTCCTGTGCTCCTGGTGATGCTGGTATAAACAAATCTGCTGTGCTAGAAGTGCTTGATAGTGATAATATATGATCATATTACTGGTGTATGTTTTTATCCTACTACAGATTTTATTCTTGTTTTAGACTAAACTGCTTCTACTTGCACAACAGCAGAGTTTATTGTAAAACACAATGCTGTGTTACCCAGCCCCCGCCTCACATATCTCTTGCACACTGCATCTGTCCAATGCACAAAATAAACCAGGGAGAGTGGTTGACATATACCCCCTAAGTTTGTGTATGTGCAAGGTAGGATGTTCAGACAATGACAAAACTGCCTGATGATGCAGTTCTCAGAATGTATCCCTGTCATTAAATGAGTCATGACTATATTTAGCTTCAATAAATATTCTTGCTAGTTATTTACACTTTGCTAAAAATACTGTAGGGCTGGGATTTATCTCAGTTGGTAGAGTACCGCTCTGCCATCTCTGAGGTCCCAGGTTCTATTCCCAGCATTGCAAAAATGGGAGAAGGAAAAGGATGTGACAACCCACTCCCAAGGCAATCTCAAAAAAACAATCAGCCATTGAAATCCTTATGAAGGCTGCTATGAGTTGGACATGACTCCACAGCACCTAACAACAATAAAAATACTGTATTTTTTCTTCAACTCAAAAAGAACTTGTTATCATTTGCCTGGTTATCTGCTCCAGTGTGTTTAGTGTTTTATTTTTTTATTTTTTTTTTTGTGGTCTTCAAGATCATCAATAGGCATTTGTGAGATATTTTTCTTTTGTCTTCCTCCTGTGTCTCTTTTATAATGTTCACACACACACACACACACACACACACACACACAATTTTCTCTAACACTTTTCTCTTTATTCTGAGAATTTTTCTTATGTGTGCTGCTAGACACTGATTAAATTTTCCCAATGACTTAATCACCATTCATTCTGTTTCTCTGGGCAAATTTAAAATTTACTTTTCTGTTTGAGTTTTTCCTGATTAATTTTTTTTGTCTTATATTTCTTTTCTGTTATCATCTACATCTTTTAATTGTAGCCATGTCTTTATATATCTTTCTATTTCTCATTTAAAGAAATCTGAATTTCTATAATTAACAAACTAGCTGATATTACCAAATACATACTTTCAAGACTTTCGTCTTATGACACATTTCAAAATTGTTTACTCTAAATCTTAGTTCCATAGACACTTTGTATACTACAGAAGCTCTATTTAAATGTTTTTTTGGGGGGGGGGCTGGGGTATATTTCAGTGGTAGAGAGGTTGCATGACATACAGGAAGCCCTGAGTTTGATCCCCAGCACCAAAAAAATAAACAAATAAATAAGTAAATAAATGAATTTTTTTTTCTGAATTGGATGCAATTTTATTGAGTTCTTAATGATATAGTTAAAATAACTTCAGCCATTTTCTATTTATTTTTCAGGTTGATTTTCTTTTTTGTCCTATCTATCTTTGGACGAGTTAAGGATTTTTAAAAAAGATGATCGGGCTGGGATTTAGCTCATTTGGTAGAGCACCCGCTCTTCAGTCTCTGAGGTCTCGAGTTCAATTCCCAGCACCACAAAAACGGGAGAAGGATGTGGCAATCCACTCCCAGGGCAATCCCGAAACAGTCAGACTTTGAAAACCCTATGAGGGTCGCTATGAGTCGGATACTGACTTGATGGCACCTAACAACAGCAACAACAACAACAACAAAATGATACCACTTTATCTCTGACATTGGTTCATTATTTGTGTGTCTTTAAAAAAATTAATGGTTGCTTTGGGGTTTATGATACACAATTTTAATTGTTAAGAGTCTACCTTACAGTCAATAGCATTGTACTCGTTCATGTGCTGGTCATGGAAGTCTTAGTTTATAGGCTTTTTTTCTTCCCTGCCAGAATTTAAGCAAAGTCACTCCATTTTATGAGTGTCTTTACCGGCACTCTTTTGGCGGCCTCAATGTCCTAAATCCACTCAAAATGTGTAGCATTCATTATCATTTTGAATTTGGGGAAGAGCCAGGAGTCACGTGTTGCCAGATCCAGTAAAGAAAGGGGAAAAGGACACATCCTAATATTTTTATTTGACAGAAATTGTTATACCAGAAGCAATGTGTAACATGGGGTATTGTCATGAAGGAGCATAAAACTAAAGAAGAGGACTTCCAAAACTACCTTAGAAAATAGCAAGAACAAGGGTTGTGTTCAACGTCAGGAGGAGTATTTTGAGTGGAAATTGATGGCAATGTGCCTTTTACTGTAATAATTTTTCTTTTTGTGGTACTGGGGGTTGAACCCAGGGCCACATGCTTGCATGCTTTGCAAGTGCTAGACCACTGAGCTGCACCCCAGCCCATTTTTTTTTTTTTAATTTTTGAGACAGTGTCTAGCTAAGTTACACAGACTGCCTCTGGTCTTGAACTTGCGATCCTCCTGTCTCTGCCTCCTGAGCTACTGGGATTATAGGCGTGTGCCACTACTCCTGGCATTCACCATATTTTTTATCATACTTCATAATTAAGATTTCTACAGGAAAACTACAGGGTAAAATCATTAGGAGGAGATATTTCTTGTTGTTGTTGTTGTTGTTGTTGTTGTTGTTAGGTGCCGTCAAGTCGGTATCCGACTCATAGCGACCCTCATAGGGTTTTCAATGGATGACTGTTTCGGGATTGCATTGGGAGTGGATTGTCAGGTCCTTCTCCCATTTTTGCAGTGCTGGGAATCGAACTCGGGACCTCAGAGACTGCAGTGAAACACTCTACCAACTGAACTAAATCCCAGCCTGAGATATTTCTTAGATATGTAAAAAAGAATGATTTAATAAAAATTAAATAGGGCATTGCATAAATTAAAATTTCTGTTCTTTTTCTTGCTTTGTTTTGTATTTTCAGTTAGGGTCCCATTATGTTGTACAAGGTGGACTAGAGTTCATGATCCTCCTGCCTCAATCTTCCAAGTCCTGGGATTATAGGCACAAACCACCATGTCAGACTTTTTCTGCACTTCTTGAAACCTAAATACATTTAAATAAATGAGAACCAACAAAACATAAACCATAAGAAAATACATGTGAAATATTTATTTGATAAAGGACTTGTATCTAGAATATATAAGGAACTTCTGGATCCTATAAGAAACAAACTTAGAACCGGATTTTAAAATGTACAAATACTTGAACAGAGATTTTACAAACTAATACACAAGTAGCAAATAAGCATATGAACAGATGTGAACTTTTGTTAATAAACAAAAACAGCAGCAGCAACTACAATGAAACTAAAAGTGGATTGCTGCAAGACAAGTATACGTGTGATTTTTCGTAGCAAACACTTAACTATTATCTCAAGGAGCTTTAAAATATTTGCATTTCTACCAGGAATATAGGGCTGAGATTTAGCTTAGGTGGTAGAGTGCTGTGCTGAAGTCTCAGGTCCCGAGTTTAATTCCCAGCACGGCAAAAATGGGAGAAGGACCTGGCAATCCACTCCCAAGGCAACCCCAAAACAGTCAGCCATTGAAAACCCTCTGAGGGTCCCTTTGAGTCAGATACCGACTCAATGGCACCTAACAACAACCAGGAATATATGAAATTTTCATTTACTTGACATTCTTGCTAACCTTATGAGTCTATGGTGTGTTATATTCACAGTACAAGCTATATCTGAATGTGCATAGTAGCTTGGGAAAGGCAACTCAAATTTACTTCATCTGGTTAAAAATAAAACACATTGTAGCAAATTGGTTCAATTGTCTACTACCCAGCAATTGTTGGCCTGGGGTTTAGCTCAGTTGGTAGAGCACCTGCTCTGCACTCCCTGAGGACCCGGATTTGATTCCCCAGTACTGCAAAAATAGGAGAAGGACCTGGCAATACTCTCCCAAGGCAATCCAATGAGCCAATGTAAACACTAGGAGGGTCACTAGGAGTTGGGCCCAACTTGAGGGCACCTAAAAAGAACAACAACAACAGCAATTATTGAACAAATTCCCAACATAGTCAATACATGAACAATCTCTCCTCCCCCGCTTCCTCCTCCTCCTCCTTCTCCTACTCCTCCTCTTCCTCTGTTTTCCTTTTTGATTTTTATTTTCTTCTGTGCCGGAGGTTGAAACCAGGACCTTGTTTGTACATGTGAGGCAAGCACTCCATCACTGAGTTACAACCTCAGCACTATCTCTTCTATATCTTTATTGTAGTTGTTTCACAGAACTTATGGATTTTTCAAAACTGACTGAATTGTACATTAAAATGAGTGAATGGCACTTTAGGAAATGTTTCAATTAAACATTGATATGTAAATAGAAGAAAATAAAGGTAAAAATCCTTGGTCATAGAACAAAATAATTATTCTTACAAATATGTAAATATTATGTAGTTCTGGATGAGAAATGATAGGATATGTTCATGAGACCAAACACTGGAGAAGAACATCATGTTTGAGAGAGTGGCAGGTCAATGAAAAAATGAACCTCAACTAGTTGGATTAACATCACATCTGCAAATAGTGGGCTTAAACATAAAAAAGATCATATTCCTGGCACAGAGTTCAGGAGTGTTTCACTCTGTTGTATGTAGGGTGACTGTGAGCCAGAACCAACTTGGCAGCACCTAACAACAACAGTATGATATTTGCTCAAAAGATTCTGTGAATCTTGTAAATGCTAGTGCCACCATGTCAACAGGCAGGATAAAAAATGGCAAAAGCATCTTTACCACTTAAGGACCACAAGACCATTCTGAAGTGGTACTTGAAATTCAAACACTGTGGAAGTACAAGGACAGCGGAGGCATGAGTATGGAGCAGAATCTCCACCATACCTAACCACTGCTCGCATTCATAGTGAATTCGAGACGCATGGTACAGGTGTGATGTGCACAAGGGGACGATCCAGGAGGCTCCTCACAGCAGCAAGTCCTGCTTCTTCTGCCACAGTAACCACTTTGAGTACATCCTGTAATTGCAGAACCAAATGTGACTTGTATTTATAATTGTTACTGGTGTACTTGAGTAGTACAATATTTGTACAATTATTTTCCCTTTCTTAAAATGTATATACATTTTGACACTCTATATTTGGTGGCATATAGTGTTGTAACTATGATCATATTTTTCTATAAGTGAGTACTATTCTTCTATTGTTGTTTATGTCTCCTAGGGCAACTTGAAACATTTTTGCTTCAGTTCATTTATGTTTATTTGTTTTATTTTAGGAAATGACTTGTTTCAAAAATTCTGCTTAAATGAAATTATCTCATCTTTGAATTTACTATGTCAGTAATTACTGCTCAAGACATCTGCATCTGATTTCTCAAGGAAATATATTCATAGAAGAAATACAATCAAATATGGTGGTAACCAAACTAATTATTTCAGAATAATTAGAAATATAGCTTCTTTTGTCACTTGCATTTTAACTTGATCCTGTGGTATTCTATCTTAACAATATAATAATTTAGAATTAATCTCCACAAGTTTTATGAATCATGGTAAAAAGAATTTAATTAATTTCTGGAGTGAATTCCAGATCATTATAAAAACCTGGGGACCATTAATATGTTTGATGAATAAATGGTAACATGAACACAATTGTTTCTATTCAAATGAAGCACTACAATACTGATTATTGTTCAATGTACAATTCTTGCCAAGTGCAGTCATAGGGAAATATTCAGGATGAAATATGAGTACATGGAAATATCAGCATTGCCTCAGAAAGAATTCAGTGAAGATAGCGATAAATTAAGGCTAGATATATTTGCACATGGTTCTTAGAACTCCATGGTTGAAAATAATCAAAATCATAAGTATGTACTTAAATATCTTGACATGATTTACATATGCCGGTTTCACTGAAGTCAAATATTCAGGTTTTTTTATTTTTAACTTTCTGGTGCATATCACTTCAGGTAATAAGTCCTAAGAGGTCAGAAGACAGATAGCTTTGTTGATTTTGTAATATTTTTAGTTCAACATGCAGCTCAGCACCATAATTTATGAGATGATATTAGTAGGTCTTACTAATTTTAGTTTATTTTTTATTGTGTGCATTTAAATGATTATACTTATATACACTTCTAATTGGACATGGGAAGTCTGAAAATTTGTTTGCAATCAATGAATTTTATATATTCCCTGCCCATTTCTTCTAAGGAATTATTATTTTCCTCTAGATCTTCATCCACTTCTCTTTTTGACTTCATTCCCCTGCTTTATCAAATGTTCCAGTTTCCCCATTATCAGCTACTTATTTATCCTTTCACAGTTTTTCACAGAAACAAACACACATACATTCATTCCTTATTCATTTCTTCAACAAATACATGTTGAGCATCTGAGAAGAAACATGAACGTACTAACATTAGTTATAACATACATAAAATAGACACAAATGTTTGACTAATGTAGCTGTCATTCTAACTGATAGAAATAATAAAATTAACAAATAAGTTACAGATATAGTCTGTAGCCATAGCATGTTGGCATTTGATCCCACCTGATCTTAGAAGCTAAGCAGGGTTGGCCTAGTTAGTCCTTGGATGGGAGATTGCCTGGCAATACCAGGTGCTGCAGGAGTAGGAGAAGGACCTGGGAGCCCACTACTGAAACAATCAGCCACGGAAAATCCTATGAGAGCTGCTGTAGGTTAGATGCAACCTGATGGTACTAACAACAACAATGTAGTAAGTTAGATGACCAATATTTTAAAAAACAAAACCAGGGTAAGGGGTAAAACATTTATTGGGGTGGAGATGGTTTTCAATTTTAATTAGTTAATCACTGCAGGCTTCCTAAGGAAGATCACATTTGTGAAAATCCCAGAGGGAGGTGAGAGACATAGTCATTAGGATAGTTGAGTGTAGAAAGCAACATGAAGAAAAAAAATTGTCTAGAATACCATTAATAGGAGGAATAACATCAAAGAGGGAATTAGAAAGATAGCAGAAGCCTTCATCTGGTGGGGTTTCTAAGCTATTATATGCTATCTATATTTTCTGAGTGAGGGGAAAAAACAGTGAAGTGTCTTGGATAGAGAAATACAAGGATGATACTTAAGTTTTTAAAGGCTTACGTTTGATAATATGGAAAATGCATCGCAGAACAGTAAGTGTGGCAGAACAAAGATTATTTAGGAAGCTCCCCTGCTACTATAAGCAGGAGGCATAGAAACTTTACTAGGGTGATGACAGGAGTTGTGAAGAAGTTGTAAGTTTCTCCATGTTTGGATGATAGAAATGGTAGTATTCGGTGTGGTCCATGTGACTAAAAGAATTTAGTCTCTAAAGTTTTAGGTGTGAGTAATTGGGAGGATTAAGTGACCATATAGCAGAAAAGAAAAGGAAAAGAAAAGAAAGAAAAGAGGAGATGATTATGTTGCTTGGAAGAATACAGGAGTTTGTTTGGGACATATCAAGTTTGAATATTATCTCTAAGTGGAAATAACATATAGGAAGTTGGATGTATAAGTCTCATACTCAGAAATGGGTTTTGGAGAGGTCAACTATTGATGGTATTCAAAGAACTAAGTAAAATGATCATCAGGACAGTGAATACAGAGAGAAAACAGTAGAAAGTAAGAACTAAGAGCTGGAGGAATTCCATATCAAGTGATCATTTGTTGTTTTTTGATGCTATTGTTAGGTGCCATTCAGTCAGATCTGACTAATAGCAACCCTATTTACAATAGAATAAAACATTCCTTGATTCTGTACCAGGCACACGATCCTTTCTATGTTTAAGCCCATTGTTGCAGACACTGTCAATCCATCTAGTGGAGGGTCTTCCTTCTTTTTTTTTCCCATTGACCTGCCACTCTCCCAAACATGATGTCCTTCTCCAGGGATTGGTCCCTCCTGAATACATGTTCAAAATATGTAAGATATAGTTTCATGGAAAAGAGAAATGAGCAAAGAAGCTGTTGCTTACTGAAATATCTATTAGATTGAGATTTCCCAGGATTAATGTAGAGCTAGATCAGTTGAAAGGCAAAGGAAGTACTGTTGGTAAAGTGGGAAATTAACACAAGGAAGGCAGAGTTAGCAACAATTATGGTAAGTTACTTGCCACAGCAGATGAATTGCATCTAATTCAACAGTAATATAGAAAACGTTTTTAAATACTTGGCTCAAAATTATCCCTCTGGTAACAAAACAGAAAGCAACTTTGATTACTTTAAAGTAAAAAAGAAGAGTAAACCCACTCCTATACACTCAATAATGATGCTGATGCCATCAAGAGTAAACACAATCTTAAAATCATCCAGATAACTAAAAGATACTGGTAATGATCAGATTTATCTCCGATATATTTTTGGTAAATAAAGATACCAGAAGATATCAGGTCTTTAAATTAGTGAAGAAATACAATTCTGCTCAGAATTTTATATCTAACAAAATATCATGTAAGACTAGGAGCAAAACAAAGACATTGGTTATAAACTATTCAGAGAGTAGTTTATATGTAAGCACCCCTCTCAAAGAAAGTTATCATGGTCTGGATCTTAGATATCCCCCAAGAGCTCGTGTGCTGAAGGCTTTCCTCTAGCTTTGTTGTTGTTGTTAGGTGCCGTCAAGTCGGTATCTGACTCATAGCGACCCTCATAGGGTTTTCAATGGCTGACTGTTTCTCAAGATTGCCTTGAGAGTGGATTGCCAGGCCCTTCTCCCATTTTTGCAGTGCTGATAATTGAACTCAGGACCTCAGAGACTGCAGTGCAGTGCTCTACCAACTGAGCTAAATCCCAGCCCCCTTCCTCTAGCTAGTGATAGAAAAAATGGAGCCAAGTGACCATGGATGGAAACCTCTGAAATCATGAGCCTAAGTAAACTTTCATAGTTTCTTAAACATTTATGATAGAAGCCCTGTTCACCAGCACTTCAGAGTCACAACTTTATGATTTATCAGAACACACAGATAGAATTTGGATTTTTTAAGACTAAATTTTTAAACCCAGGGGAAGAATTCTTATGTCTTAACTTGTAGAAGACTCTCTCTCCTATGTGAAGTATCAGTGAAAGGGGTTTCAATTTTATAGAACCGACTAACGATAGCATTGCTAGCCTGCAGCCATGGCCCTGTGGCATCCTATCCCCTCAGATCTCGGAAGCTAAGCAGGGTCTGGCCTGGTTAGTACCTGGATGGGAGATCGCCTGGGAATACCAGGTGCTGTAGGCTTGGGAGAAGGACCCAGCAGCCCACTCTCAAGAATCAATCAGCCCTTGAAAACCATATGAATAGGAACACTGACAATAGTGCTTCACCTGTTGTATATAGGGTGACTCTAAGTCAGATACTGACTGGATGGCACCTAACAACAACAACATAGTCTTGCAAAGTAGATAACAGAAGAATGAGGCCATGGAACATATGATCCAGCCAAAGCCAAGGTACCAGAAATTTTAGAGTAAAAATTTGAAATGGGTAGTTTGTACAGCTGAGACCATATGAAGGTCCCTTTGAATTTAATTGTGAGAAATGAGATACAAGTAGATTTTTGTTGATTTTAATTGGAAAGGTAGGTGATGTTGGTAAGGAAACATATATGAGAAAGAGAGGTTTCTGAGTAGTAGAAAAGCCTGAGGAAATCTCCAGCCCAGGTGGAGGCACATTCAAGAGTTTAACAGTATCATCTGAGAATTGGGTTCTTCCTATTACTCAACCTGCCATCCCAAGTGTGTCCAACTTATCTTTATGCTTGTTCTCCTCATGGTTACAGGATGACTTCAGAAGTTGTAGCTATTGTGTCTTCATACACGTGAAGACATCCACAGAAGAAGAAACAGTCTTTTAATCAGAGTTCATCACACACATATGCATTCTCTGTAGTATGTTTTCCAGAATCTTATATATGGCATTGAATTCATTTGAAATTGAGAGAAAAAGTGTACTGGCATATCACCTACTAAACAACTAAAGCAGTACGTTGTTGTTAGGTGCTGTCAAGTCAGTATCCGATTCACAGCGACCCTACCTACAACAGTTGAAACACTATTGTCAGTGCTTCTCTGCTGTTCATAGGGTTTTCAGTGGTGGATTGATTTTTGGGAGTGGGCTTCTGGGCCCTTATCTCAAGCCTACAGTATCTCGTGTTCCTAGGCGGTCTCCCGTCCAAGTACTAACCAGGCTGGACCCTGCTTGGCTTCTGAGATCTGACAGGATCGGACACCACAGTGCTACAAATGCAGGCTGAAGCAGTATAGATATTTTAGAAATGAGCTCAGCAATTATTAATCAACAATAGATGTGTGCATTGCCCAATACATGGACAAGCTTAATCTTTTGTGTGTATGACAGAAACTTGAAAATATATGTGCCTCAGCTACGTCTGCATTGCTACCACTTAATCATCAAAACGTTTGTCTTAAAATATTGTGCATATTAAGAATTATCTGGGAAAAATGGTGAAATTGAGAAATAACTAAAACCAACCCTCCAGCAAACAAACAAGCCACTGATAGACGTGATTATCCTCCTGACAAGTTGGCTTTAAGTACATTATGTTCCAGTCTCCTTTGAATATTTCATAATATATGTAAGAGGCTGGTTTGCCACAATAATTAATCATGTAATGACTACTCTTGTGTGTTCAATTACAGTTTTTACGGTTGGTTACTCTTTGCAAAAAATACCATTACTAGTGTTCCTTTTACTCTCTTTACCCTGGGCAAGAAGGCCAGGACACAAATGGAATAGATAAGTACAGGCAATGTTCAGATGGGCTTTTTTTTCTAAAGCAGGATGTTAAGGACATATTAATTTTTAGTGTCAGAAATTTTAGTTTGTTCAGTGAAGCTAAAATCAGATAAATGTTTACTCAATGTACAAATTCATTGCAATATCATCAGCTCTTTATCACCACATTAATAATATAAAGAACTTAGAAATGATTTTTAAGAATGTTTTTTACATTTTTGCAAATGGTTTACAGATCCATTGCCACAAAAATACTTATAATGTTTAAAATAATGCTAAAAACATTCATGAAACCAATATTACTATTCTTATCATAGTCTCTCAGGGTAACAGCTCATCAAACTTCTAAAAATACATGTGACTGAAACATGCTGTGATCACATGGAAACCCAAGTCTCTCCTTATGAAGAGGCATTCTGTATTTAAAGTGGAGTTCACTGAATTTTCTTGATGAACACTTACTGAGAACTGCTGTATCCACATCCCAGTTGTAGGTGATGGAGAAATCCAATGTGCAAAATTAATAAGCATCTCCAACACATGGAGCTTATATTTTTGACATATAAATCTATTCTTTAATAAGTGGCATGTAGGATTTTAGAGAAAAATAAATCAAGTGATGCCTAGGCATGTTCCCGAGGTTACATCGTTATATAGTTGGCTAAGAGAATGCTTCACCATGAAATTACAACTTAGTAAATCTCTGCCTGTCTAAATTACTGGTATGGCTTCTGCCTCCTGAGAGAATCTTGACTGATATGAAAATTGGTCAACAGTTGTCTCAGGATAATATCCCTCAATTATGGAATTTTTGGATACTCTTGTTGACTACTTTGCTTGTAGAAACTGGATAGTAATAATCTATCATGTACACTGGTATTACAGTCAATCACATCATTGCCTGTGATTGATTAAGACTATATGATGATTGATTCAAATTCCTAGGTAGTACATGCTAATAATGAGTTCAAGTCATGATCTATATACCAGGTATTTCCATGGTAGGACTAAAAATATCCCTTACTTCTTAGGGATTCAGGCCACAATTGTTAACCATTGGACATAAAATTTAATTGTACTTGTTAACAGAATTATGTTGTTGTTAGGTACTGTGGAGTCAGTGTCTGGCTCATGTTATTGTTGTTAGGTGCCGCCAAGTCTGTATCCAACTCATAGTGACCCTCATAGGGTTTTCAATGGTTGACTGTTTCGGGATTGCCTTGGGAGTGGATTGCCAGGCCCTTCTCCCATTTTTTTTGCGGTGCTGAGAATTGAACTTGGGACTTCAGAGACTGCAGCGCAGCACTCTAACAACTGAGCTAAATCCCAGCCCGTCTGGCTCATAGGGACCCTACATACAATAGGCAAAGCCGTATTGTTATTGTTTCTCTGCTATTAATAGGGTTCTCGGGAGTGTTCTCTATTAATTGTTTCTCAGGAGTGGTCTACTGGGTCCTTCTCCTAAGCCTACAGCACCTTGTGTTCCCAGGAAGTCTCCCATCCAAGCACTAACCAGGCCTGACTCTGCTTGCCTTCAGAAATCTGATGTGATCCGATGCCACAGTGGTATGGCTGCAGGCCACAGAATTATAATCTTGAATTAATCTTGTTCTTTTTCACATATGAAAGTTACATATTTGAGGCAGAGGCAGGAGGATAAGAAGCTTGAGACCAGAGGTAGTCTGTATAACTAGTGAGACCCTGTCTCAAAATATAAGTAAAAAATGGGCTTAGGGGTGCAGCTCAATACAAAGTGTGAAGCATGTGCAAAGTCCTGGATTTAGCCTCTCAGTATGGAAGAAGACAAGAAAAAAGAAAGAGTAAAGAAAAAGAGGAAAAAGAAGAGAAAAGAAAAATGAAAAAAAGTAAAGGAAAGGAAAGAAAATAAAAGAAATTCATAGAGTTGATCAGAAAGGAATGAGACCTTGAGACTTAGGATGATGGTAACTGGCAGGACTTATATTAACACTGATAATCAGTCATTCTGAGCATTCCTTGCCAGTGCAAGTTACTGGTCACCTGTGCTTAAGGAGACTGGCCTTCTTTTGATAAAAACTCTTCAATATCCTCAACTGGAATATGCCTTATAAAAGAATGACTATTTTCCTCATACCTACAACCATCACTCTCAGTTCACATAGTATCCAAAGCTGAAGCATATCAGCATGATCTACAAAGCCAGGCAAACACCGTTACTCAAGAAGAAATAGCCTATAAACACACACACACACACACACACAAAAAATCCCCAAGTGTCACAAACACTGTCACCCTTTCATATTAGTCTTCATGAGTTCTACGCCTGCAGATTGAACCAAACTGTGATGAATAATGGTCAGGCTAAAATCTGTGTCTGTACTGAAAACATACAGCCTTTTCTTCCTGTCAGTATTCCCTAAAAATAGGGTATAAAAACTATTTATATAGCATTTTCATAGTATTAGGCATTATAAGTAATATACGGGTAATTTAGAGAATATGGGAGAATGTGCATGTTTTATATGGAAAGTTTATGCCCTGTTATTTAAAGGACCTTGGCATATTATTTTCATATCCACAATGGGCCCTGGGGCCACCATCCCATGGACTCTGAAGGATGAATATATATAATAATAGACACCTTGGGAGCAGATATGGGGAGGATTCTATGGCAAAAATGTTAGAATTTCACATTAGAACATGAATTTACCAAAGATGGTAGGTTTAATGTGCTAGCTCTTGCCATTGGAAGTAGTTCCAGAAAGCACTTATTTGGTTTATTGAAACTTGGACTTAAATTTAATGAAATTAGTAAATTTAATAAACTTGTTTCCCAGGCATGATTTGAAGGGAAGAATCACAAGGTTTCAGAATGTAGGAAGGTTGGAATATATTTAGTTTCTGAAACTTCATCTTCAGTGACATCTCCCAAGAATACCATGAAGACTCTCCTTCAGCCATCTGAACAGACACATACTAGATAGGGAAGCATCTGCATCCTTAAAGACCTCTGTGCTGGCTCTCATTTGTGGGTCAAGCATGCCCAGAAGGCATACTGCAACTAGGATGGGATCATGGTATCAGTTGGATGGCTGGATCACAAGGCAGCATGAGTCAAGAGGCCATATTTAAGTCCTAGAAAATGAGGAGTTAGTTTACTGTAAAGAGCTGCAGAGTCCTACAGAATTTTTTTTTTTAGGATTTGGAGATCCTGGAGGCAACTAATTATTCATATTTTCCTCAAGAGTGAGAGATAATCAACATATTGCAATAAAACTTGATCTACATGATTGGGGTAGGAATACTGTGTGAATATGTCAGATTGGAACACATTTGTGAAAGACTAGATATATAGATAAATAAACTGCAGAGCTCAGATTTAAAATTCCAAAGTATCATCAACTGATCTTTGATGGAGAAAGGATCATCCTTGCCATAAGTGGCGTGGAAACATCCGGAGATCCATATACAAAAACTTTTCATAAAAGCTACCCCAAATGGATCATAGAACTTAATGTAAAGTAAAAAAGAATAAAATTTTAGAAGAAAATAGAAAATCATGGTGATGATGGCTTCTATAATCATGTTTTTAATACAACACTAAAAGTACATTCCATGAAGAAAAATTATAAACTGGACTTTTTCAAGATGAAAAACTATTTTTGTGAAAGACACTTTAAGAAAGTAAAGAGACAAACTGGATACCTTGGAGAAATTATTTCTATTACAAGAACCGGGTAAAATACAGTTATCAAAAATGTACAAAGTACTCTTAGGACTCAACAACAAGTAATGATTCAATTAAAAATGGCAAGGAATCTGAGAATATACCACACCAAAGAAAATATATAGATATGAGAAGATGAACAACATAATTTGTCACTAGATAATTACATTTGCTTTCGGATCTCTCACATGCTAGGCAAGTGCTCTGCCACTGAGATGCACCTCCACCTCCCACACCTTTCTTATTTTTATTTTGAGACAGGATCTCACTAAGTTGTGCAGACTGCCTCCTCTTTGAACTCACAATCATCTTGCCACAGCCTCTCAAATTACTCAGATATAGGTATGCACAATGTTTCCCTATTAAATTACATGTTAAATCAACAGTGATATAACATTGCACAATTATTAGATTGGCTAATTTCCAGAAAACTGGCAACAGGAGCACTCATTTTTAGTGGGAACACAAAATGGTACAGTCACTTTTGAAGACACTTTAGCAGTTATTCTCATATTTCAACACTGCATAATTGTATGATCCAATAGTCACAGTCCTAGGTACTTACAGAACTAATATGAAACTTACATATACATAAAAACTTACATGTGAATATTTAGCAGCATTATTTGTGATGACCCCAAAGTGGAAACACCCACCGTGGCCTACAAAGAAAGAATGGGTAAGTAAACTATGATATTATTTTACAGTGGAATATTATTCAATGATAACAAGAAATTAACTAATAAGCCATGATAAGACATGGAAGAATCTTAAAGTATATTGTTAAGTGAAAGAAGTCTGATAGCCTACAGAGCACATGATTCCAACCATATGATATTCTGGAACAGGCAAACCTATAGAAAGACTTAAAGGATGAGTGGTTGCCAGGGAATCTGAAGGGGTAAAAAAAAAACTACTAGGAGATTTTAGGCAGTGAATTAGTTCTGTGTGTTATTGTGACAGCAGATAACCTGACATTAGATATTTGTCAAAATCTTTAGAACTTTATAGCATAGACAGTAAACCTTTAGTGTACATAATTTAAAGAAAAGATTATGTGTGTGAACTATGCATAATTCTTTCCTTCCAAAGAATACAAAATGGGGTGATGAAAAGAAGTAACTTTGCAGCAAAGAGGCCTCACAAACTTCTTTCAGGCGATCAGGGTCACTATTCATAGGACTCAATCGTGATAAGTGTCACCTTAGTATGAGTGATGAAGTGGCACTTTCTTTGTCTCTGTGATACTTGTCCCAAACCCACATCCCCAATCTAGTCATGAGGAAGTATTAGACATTCAGTCAGTCATATCCCTGTCTAGGACATCCCAAAACCACTGGGGTTATCAAACACAAAGATAATTTCAGAAACTTCCACAATTGAGGTGCTTAAAGATAGATAACAACTAAATTTCTTGTGGTCTTTTAGCTTGGATCAAGGGACAGAAAAGTAATATCAGATAAAACTAAGGAACTTTGAAGAAAGTATGAACTTTAGTTAATAATAAAGTTTTAATGTTAGTTTAAGAGCTGGGGTTTAGCTCAGTTGGTAGAGTGCCATGCTGCACACTGTGAGGACTCAGCTTTAATCCCTGGCACTGCAAAAATGAGAGAAGGACATGGCAATCCACACCTGAAGGAATCATCCATTGAAAACCCTATGAGGGTTGCTATGAGTCCAACCCAACTCAATGACACCTAACAACCACAACAATATTGGTTTACTGATTATAACAAATGAATAATTCTAATTAAGATGTAAAAAATGGGGAGAATTGTAAAGGGGAATTAGTTTGCTTTCCTTTACTGTAGCAAACACCTGAGATACTCAGCTTATGAAAGAAAAGGTTTATTCTGCTGAGCAGCTTTGGGGATTTTGGTTCATGGACATTTGGCCCCTTTGCTTTTGGGCCTGTGGTGAGACAACATGTCATGGTGGGGATTATGGGAGCAGAGTAAAATCTAGTCACCTCATAGATAGGATGGGAAGGAAAGAGAAAGAGATCATTGTATCATAATCCCCTTTGAGCACATACTTCCAGGGAACAGATTACTTCCCAGTAGGCATGATAACTTCAACTTTCCACCATCTTCTGATAGTGCTAAACTGGGAAGTAAGCCCTCAACACCTAGACATTTGGGGAACATTCCAGATCCAAATTATAGCAAAGGGTATATGGAGTTTTCTCTAGAGTGTAAATATTGTATAAAAATGAAATTGTTCAAAAATATTCTACTAAGAGTCAAAAAGGAAGCCAGGTCAATTTGAAGAAAGCACTGCCCTACTGACAGAACACAGCACATAACTCTTCCTCTAATTCTTCCGCCGAAGGGGCTGAAGAACATTTGCTAGAGTGTTGACTAGGGAGAAAGTGGTATGGAGACATTTCCAAGATTAGTAGGTAGTGGCCCTGAACTGACACCAGGATGTGAACATTGACAATGCCACTGTAGCCTTCATGCAGAGCAGACCTTCAGTGCCAAGTGAAAGATGCAGTTTTAGTCCAAGTCCAATTCCTGTAGGGCCAGGTAGCATCCCATTTTTTTGTTATTTCTTCATTCCCTGAATGTCTAATTGGAATACAGATATTTGGCAATTTTCAGAATCTCCATGTTGGCTTTCTGACCCTAGGAGAAATATCTAATATAGTAGGAATGACTAAGAGAAAGTCCCTGGAATTTTCTCAGTCTAGCAATATAATAAACCAAAGCACAGCATTAAGCTGCCAAATTGCAGACATTCATGACGCCACTAATGTAACTTAGGAAATGTGCCATAGTTGGATTGAAGTGGCAGATGGGTGATATGCAAACACCTTAGAATTGTAGGATGTTGAGGTTCAATGGACAGTAAAGCCTATGACAGACAGAAACAGTGCTAAAAGGTCCTAACTGGAACCTGCACAGATTCCAAGATGCATACCAGAAACAAATATATTGCAAAAGTACAAACTGAAAAATGTGGCTGGAAAGATTTTTTTTCCAGGGATTAAGTTGTTTTCCTGAGTGCATATTTGAAATGGCTAGTATGTTTGAAAGGAACATGTTGTGTTGGCCTTTACTGAGTGGTTATCTGCCAAGACCATTCCTTACCCAATTTTAACTGGCTATGATGTTTAGAAAATTCTGTAATTGCCCACACCTTCCTCAGTATTAAAGGATAAGCAGGACAGAATTCCCCAAGGCTGCAAGGGTTTACTCATTTGACTAAAGAAATGGTTGAGGTAGGATTTGGATTCTCACTGTCTTTCTCTTGCATTGTTGTCTGACCAATACATAAACACACTTCTAGACCTTAGCAGTGGGGTATGAAGAATTAAACAAGGTTCCCTCTGCAATTGTTTTATGTAAGTCTAATATGATAAAAACTGCACAAGAACTACCATCAGCCAAAGAAGTGGGTATGTCATTACAGACTGGGCTAATGTCTTCTTCCTACTTTAGAAAATGAATATTTAAGCCACAAAATGGGAGCAAGTATTTGTAAAATTTATCTGATAAAATCTTTATACAGAACACATTACAAACTATGACAGTCCAATAATAAGAACAGTGAGCCAACAAAAAGTCATAAACACATTTGAAGAAGCACCTCACAAATTAAAATACAAATATCTGTACTTAGAAAAGTTCTTATCATCCTTTGTCGTTAAGGAAATATAAGTGAAAACCCCAGTGAAATATGCCACATCAATTAAAGTGGTTATAATTACAAGACCAATATTAAATACTGAAGAAGATGTGGAACATCTGAAGAACCCATAAATACCCAGTGGAATTTCAAAAGAGCTTAAACTGAGGGAAATTGTGACAGTTGCTTAAAAGTTACAAATATAAGTTGGGTATAGTGGTGCATGCCTGTGATCAGTAATTCTGGAGGCTGAGGAAGGGGAATCATGAGAATGAGACCAGAGGCAGCCTGTGTAACTTAGAAAGACTCTGTCTCAAAATAAGAAGTAAAAAAAATGGGTTTCGGGTGCAGCATATTGGTAGAGCACCTGCCATGTATATATGAGGCCCTGGGGTCAATCTCCAAGTACAGTAATAAAATAATTAATTAATTAATTAATTAATTAAATTGAAAGTAAGAAAGAATTATAAATATAACAATCTACCACCTTCTGGGCTGGGGTTTGTCTCAGTTGGTAGAGTGCCACTCTGGCTCCCTGAAACCCTGGGTTCGATCCAGCACTTTAAAAATAGAAGAAGGATGTGGAGATCTACTACCAAGGCAATCCGGAAAACAATCAGCTATTGAAAGCCCTATGAGGGTTGCTATGAGTTGGTCTTTACTCAATGGCACCTAACAACAATAACCTTCTAATTTTTATTCCTCTGTATTTTCTGTGTGTATATGTGTGTCTGTGTGTGTATGTGTGTGTCTGTGTGGTTTGGAGGGTTGAACCCAGGGCTTCACACATGCTTTGCAAATGTTCTACCACTGAGCTATACCTCCAGCCCAATTTTTACTTTTTCTCGAGACAGGGTCTTGCTAACTTATGCAAGTTCTCTCTGTCCTCCAACTTGAGTTCCTCTGGCCTCTTTCCCCTGCATGTACATGCATGTACCTTTGCATGTGACTCCTCTATATTTTCTTGTGGATAAATTAGACCATTGATTATGTGCATGCATTCATTTTTAAGGGCTTCTTTAATGCACTATCACAGATTGTGTGGCTTCAACTACAGGAATTGATTTTCCTTACAATTCTGGAGGATAATAGTCCAAAATCAAGTGTCAGTAGGGCTGGTTTCTTCGGAGTCCTCCCTCCTTAGATTGTAAACTGCCAGTTCTTGGGGTTTTCACATGATCTGCTCTGTGTATGTGACCATGTCTGAATTTCCTCTTCCTGTAAGGTTGCCAGTTATATTGGATTTGAGCCTACCCTACAGACTTTATTTAATGTTAGTTACCTGATGAAGGACTCTACTTCCAAATTCAATCACATTTCATGGCCCCTGAAGTTTAAAACTTAAACATACAGATGGGGGGACCAAAATTCAGCCTGTAACCACATATGTACACAGAAAAAAGCCCACAACAGATTGGCTCATAACAACTTAGGCTGCAAGTAACTCACTGTCCATCAAGATGAGAGCACACAAGTTGTGTGTATTCGTAATGTAGAACAGCACTCAGCTATGACAAGAAATACAGAATACATTCTACAATCAACACTCATAGAAGCAGCAGTCAAGAAACTGAAAGATGCATTTTACTGGGAGAACTGTTCCAAAAGACCTCTTTAAATTGTTGAAAAGATGTCACATTGAAGACGAAAGTGTGACTGACTCATGCCATGGCATTTTCAGCTGCATCATATGCTTATGGAAGCCAGACATTGAATAAGGGAGACAGGAGAAGAATTGACGCTTTTGAATATTGGTACTGGAGACAAATACTGAATACATCATGGACTGCTAAAAGAACCAACAGATCCATCCTAGAAGAAGTGCACCCTGCATGCTCCTTGGAAGCAAGAATGGTTGGACGGCATCTTATGTATTTTGGACATGTCAGGAGAGAACATTTCCAGAAGGACAGATGTTTGGGAGAATGGAGAGACAAAAATAACAAATAAATAAATAAATAAATAAATAAATAAATAAATAAGAAAGAAAACTCTCAACTAGATAGATTGACACAGTGTCTGCAACAATGGGCTCAAACATAAAAAGATCGTGTGCCTAGCACTGTGTCAGGTACTATTTCGTTCTGATGTACATAGGATTCCTGTGAGATGGACCTCATTAGATGGCACCTAAAATCATCAACAACATCAACAACAACAATGTGCTCTACGTACACCCATGAATAAATATCATGGATCTTATGTTGAGCAAAATAATTTAAACAAACATACATACTGTGTGATTCATTGTTTTGAAGGTCTAAACTAAAAATTATCTATGGTTTAGGAAATAGATGAGAAAAGTACTGTTTCTTCAAGAAATGACTGGGAAGAGTCTGAGAAAATATTTTATAACTGAAGCAGGGCAATGGTTTATATAATGTGTATTTTTTGAAAAAGTAAAATTTTTACATTTGCATGCTTTAGTTCATGTATATATTACTTAAAATATTTTTAAATATGTCCATTATAACACAAAAAAGCAAATGCCTAGTTTCATCTGTGTGGAAAGAATAGACCATGTGTGCAGTTATCCACTTTAATTAGCATGGCAAACAAATACAAGAGAAATTATGGACCAGGTAAGGACTCCTAGACTCTATCCAACATTCCTAGATTAGCACACTTTTGTTTAAAGTGACATAAAACACAAAGGATCTTTGAGCTATTTAAAGTTAAACCTGGATCTCTCTAAGTTTGAATTGCCAATTTACTCAAAAGTAAGTTCAAAAGTAGAAATGCCAGTGTACCTTGCTTTGGACAATTTTGTGGTAGTTGCATACACAAATAAGGACTCAAAAACACAACCAAGTTATAAAATTAAAGAACTAAACATGATTATACTCTTGTGAAAATTCTGTCAATGTGTTTCAACTTTTTATTATTTCTATTTATTATTATGTTAATGTTATGGCCAATACTAGAAAATTTATAGCATAAACTCAACAATACACATAAAACCCTGATATATGCAATAGCATTGCTAAACTCACAGACATTAATGCTGGAACAAATTATCTGACCACTAAATTACATAATTTTCAGCACATATGAGTTATAGGGACTAATACATAGGAATTATATCAGGGTGAAATCTGTTTTTGTCTTCAGTATTTATGGTATCAAACGAGAAAGAAATTGATCATAAGGGACAGCACTAAAGAGCATTATTGCTAGAAAAACATAAACAGATGATTTACAAAAGTGACTGCAAATCAGTGACCAACTAATACAATTTTCACATTTAGACTCATAGACTAAAAGCCCCAAAGAAGTCAAGTGTGACCTCCACTTTTAGCATTATTGATCAAATGGGGCCAGGGTTTAGCTCAGTTGGTAGAGCACTGCTCAGCACTCTCTGAAGACCTGTGTCCAATCCCCAGCACCACAAGAAGGACATTGCAATCTACTTCCAAAGCAATCCCAAAGTGATCAGCCACTGAAAACGCAATGAGGGTCACTATGAGTCAGACCTGACTTAATTGCACCTAATAACAATAACAATGATCAAATGGTAGAACATTTCTAAACAAATTTCTAAATAAACAGAACATTTCTAAATAAATGAAACAATGTAAATCAAAATACTTAAGTATATTCAAAATCTGGTCAAGCACTTTATTGCTTGGATTAAACCTATCATTTGGCTGAATTTGTGAATAAAGATGGATGCACAAAAGTGATTATCACAGCATTATTCATATAGTATAAAATAGAACGGATGAAATTTCCAATGATAAGGAAATGCCAAATAAATTATTGAATGTTTAATTGATAGAGTAATGTGCACAAGTTAAATAATTTTATTAATAACTATTTTATCATATTAAAATATTTATAATTTGGTATTAAGTGGAAAAAACATAAAGTTGACACTGAACTCTTATCTAATCTCACATATTTTCTACAGCAATTTTGGCTTAAATTGATTTTGACTAAAAGTTGATATGTAAACTCAACTAAGTGAAAAAGAGCCTGCAGCCATTCTACTGTGGTGTCTGCTCCCTTCATATCTCAGAAGCTAAGCAGGGTCAGGCCTGGTTAGTGCTTAGATGGGAGACTGCCTGGAAACACTGGGTGCTGTAGGCTTGGGAGAAGGACCTGGCAACCCATTCCCAAAAATCAATCTGCCATTGAAAACCCTATGAATATCAGAGAAGCACTGATAGTAGTGTTTCCGCTGTTGTATGTAGAATTGCTCTGAGTTGGACCCCGACTTGATGGCACCTAACAACAAAGGGAAAAAAATATGTTCAAAAAAGACTATATGAAAATACATAGAAACCTATGCCTGAAATAATCATTTGTATTTTAATTTCCTCTCCACTGGTTTTAACTTATTAACTAAACTATAAAAATGATTGTAGTATACCATTTAATCTTATAACTATATCCCTCTATTCCATTTCTGGGCTGGGATTTAGCTCAGTTGGTAGAGTGCTGCTCTGCAATCTCTGAGGTCCCGAGTTCGATTCCCAGCACCGCAAAAATGGGAGACAGACGTGGCAACCCACTCCCAAGGCAATCCCCAAACAATCAGCCATTGAAAACCCTATAAGGGTCGCTATGAGTTGGACATGACTCGACGGCACCTAACAACTAACAATTCCATTTCTGGATATATATGAAAGGAAATAAAATGTGCATATCAGAGTGAATCTCTACACAACCACACTTATTTATTTCTATTTTTATTTTTTTTGTGGGACTGAGAAGTCGGACCCTGAGCCTCACACATGATTTTTGCAAGTGTGCAACCAGTAGGTTGCATCATCAACTCATGTTTTACTTTTTATTTTGAGACAGGGTCTTGATAGTTTGTTCAGGCTGCCTCTGGCCTTAAACTTGTGATCCTCCTGTGTCTGCTTCCTGAGACACTGGAATTGCTGGAGTGTTTCTAACCACTATCCATAATAGCTAAGATATGGACTCAGCCTAGATAACCATCAGTGGGTAACTGGATAAAAAAATATGGCACCTATGTAAAATACAATATAATTTAACCATAAAGAAGGATGAAATCCTTTCATTAGCAGCAAAGTGAATGGATCTGGGGGACATTGTATAAAGTAAATATATCAGGCACAAACACAGGAAGACAAATTCCACATCCTTTTCTATATGGAAGCTAAAAAAGGTGAACTGTATGTAGAATAGTAATTAATAGAGGATAGAGAGGGGGATGTTGGATGATAATTAACAGAACATAGATAGAAGGACTAAGTTCTAGAGCTCTAAAGCAGTGTAGAATGACAGTAATTTAAAACAATGCATTATATATTTTATGAGTAACAAAAACAAAGGACTTTAAAGGCTACAAAAATAATGATAAAAATATAGAAGTTAATTACCCTGATTTGATCATTATGCATTGTCTACATTTATTGAAATTCCATGCTGTACCCCATAAATACGTATGATTATCATGTTGATGAAAAACATTTTTGTGTGTGTGGTACCGGTGGTTGAACCCAGGACCTTGCGCTTGTATTCTCTGGAAGTGCTGGACCACTGAGCTGCACCCTCAGCCCATTTTTCTTTTTTGTCTTTAACTTTTTGAGACAGGGTCTTGCTAAGTTATGCAGACTGCCTCAGGTCTCGAACTTGTGATCTTCCTGCCTCCGCCTCCCGAGCATTGGGATTACAGGTGTGTGCCACCACACCCGGCTTGATAAAAAACATTTTTAAAAAAATGTTTAAGGAGAGGGAAATGCTAACTACCCTGATTTGATCACTACAAATTATATGCATGGATACAATTGGTAGAGTGCTTGCTGTGAGGTCCTGAGTTCGATCTCCAGCACCGCAAAAAATAGGAGAAGGACCTGGCAGCCCATTCCTAAAATAATCCTGGAACAGTTACCCATCAAAAACTCTGTGAATAACAGAGAAATACTGACATAGTGCGGAGCCTGGCACAGTATTGTGGAGCATTTCCTTCTGTTGTACGTAGGATCACTATGAGTCAGACCCAAACTGATGTCACCTAACAGCAACAACAATCCCCTAAATACATACAATTAAATTGATAACAATAGTGTTTATTATTTAGAGACAAGACAATATTTTTAGTCAATGAATAAGAAATTCTCACCTTGTTAGTACTTTTTAGTGTACAAACTCATTAATTGTATGAGGATATATAATATTTCAGAAAATAATATTTCAAAGAAGTAATCATAGTTAATCATAATAAAGTAATTATCACAATGATAGTGTTAGGTAGCATTCATAATCAGTGTTTCCACTTCCATCTATTTTCCTTGAGCCTTGTAAACAACTGCAAAGGCATGAGATTTACCTAGCATGCAAGACAATCAGAAAGCCTGCCACAGTCTCACAGATTCTAGCGAAGCAGACGATGCTCTTGAGTCAGAGACAATGGACTTCACTACTACTCATATTTGCGTTGGTTACTTCTGTGATCTGGAGCCGTGCAGGTGGATGCTGCCCGTGCAGCACTCACATCACAGGTAAGAAAACCCAAGCTTGGGAGACTGCGATTTAATTTAATTTAATTTAATTTTTATCTATCTATCTATTTATTTTGCCTGCAGCGGTAGCCCTGTGGTATCCCATCCCGTCAGATCTCAGAAGCTAAGCAGGGTCAGCCCTGGTTAGTACCTGGATGGGAGACCGCCTGGGAACACCAGAAGCTGTAGGCTTTGGGAGAAGGACCTGGCAACCCCCTCCCAAAAATCAATCTGCCATTGAAAACCCTATGAACAGCAGAGAAGCGCTGAAAATAGTGTTTCCCCTGTTGTACAGAGGGTCGCTATGAGTCAGATACCAACTCGAAGGCACCTAACAACAACAACAACAACAACAATCTATTTATTTATTTATTTAATTTATTATTTATTTTTGGTACTGGAGGCTGAACCTAAGGCCTCATGCATACTTTTTGCATATGTTCTACCACCGAACTGCACCCCCAGCCTCTTTTTAATTTTTTTATCTTGAGACAGAGTTTCATTAAGTTTGCAGGCTACCTCTGGTCTTGAACCTGCGATCCTCTTCCCTCCGTCTCCAGAATCACTGGGATTACAGGCATGTGCCACCATGCTCAGCTCTGGATTTTTATAATGTGCAGTAAAAATCCTGGTTAATCTTTGCCTTGAATGGAACTATGCTCTTTTTCACAGCAGGCAACAAACAAATCTGCCCTCTACTCAAAGAAAAATAAAAATCTTGTCTACCTTCCAGGGGTGTTTGCTCTGCAAACATCCTTGCCAGTATGGTCTGCAACAATGTGCCTCTGTTCACGATTTATGCAGAAATGTGAGAAACACAACAAACATCACTTTCCTTTGATATAATATTCCACAATAAATTTTATCTGTAGTTTGAATCGCCTTATAACCGTACCACTGTGGCGTGTGATCCCGTCAGATCTCGGAAGCTAAGCAGGGTTGGACCTGGTTAGTACTTGAATGGCAAACTGCCTGGGAAGACCAGGTGCTGTAGGCGTGGGAGACGGACCCAGCAACCCACTCCCAAAAATCGGTCAACCATTGAAAAACGTATGAATACCAGCAAGCATTGACAATACTGTTTCAGCTGTTGTGCATAGTGTCTCTATGAGTTGGATACCAACTCCGCCACACCTAACAAAGACATAGTTTGGATCAAGTAACATAGTGAATGAATCTTAAAAATGTCAAATAATATATAAAAGAAAATCTACTTATAGACTTTAAAAAATATATCAGTATCTTTAAATATTGGGCTTTCTCAATTGTTAAATTACTCCACTGAAACCTACTACCAAACATATAAGATGTTTTATATTTATTCTAATTCTGTTTATTATCAGTACTCCTGCCTCACCCATCCACTAATCCCTCCCACAGAGAACATGAGGAAACAAACCCTCCTCCAAACAGAAATGTCATTGTTATAGAGAAAAATCAAAAATATCATTCAGAAATCAATATCGAGAACATGGAAAAAATTTCTCATGTACAGAGAGATAGAACTGAAAGATAGTTTAATCATGTAGTAAAAGTATAAACAACTGTGATGCTGATGCTGTTTATTTAGTTGGAAAGAGGCTCAAATACAGTCTTCAGAGTTTTTTTTTTTTTTACGGTCATTTTTTTTTCTTTGTGACCAATGCATTCTTACATGAATTCTCTAACAGAACGTGAGAAAGATTCCAAGAAAGAAATTTCTTTTCAGAGTTTCCTCAGTGAGAAATTGGATTGGTGGCTGGGAAAACCATATAAGAAAAAAGTAAGCTGCTCAGGCCAATAACCCTCTGCTTTACTTCAGAGAAGGAAATTTTGGTTGTAAGAGGTATTGCAGCATAAAAGAAAGAAAAAATACATGATTTAGACCAAAATTTTTAAAAAGACAGTAAAAATTGGTAATATTTCGATATAATCAGAGTTATGAAAGAATTAGTCCATTTAAAATAATTTGATAAAATCAGTGGCTTATGTAGGGAAGAACATGCTGAGCATTACTTGAGCTATTCTTAATACCAGAAAAGAGTTGTTTTGTTATACAATCATTAAAATAGCCTATTATTTGTGAATTTTTAAAGCAATTACACAAGAATAGTATACAGCAATGAAAACTACTTCAGATATGATCTTGGATGCATTGTATGAATGCAATCTATTGGCAAGAAAACACACTAATGCAGCCCAACTTTCAGGAAAAAACAGTTAACCTGGGAGCAGTCAGAACTGAGACAATGTAAATAGTCAGAAACAAAGCCACAAACTTACTGCCTTAGTTTTTTTTCCTGTTCATGCCCACCTAAACCCTATAATTACTTAGAGAAGTCATAAGTTATTGAAGTTTCCTTTGAGAAGGAAACTAAGAGCTATCTGCTGATTTAGTCTTCCTCAATCGCCTCATGTGGAAGTTACCCTTTTCTCTTGAGCGCTCATTGACTCTTTCTACATTTTGTTTCCATCCATGCTTTCTATTTTTTCACTTTTGTGAATAAAGACACTTTCACAATAGACTGTAGACTAAAAATTTCCCAAAGTTATGGTTCTACTTGTTATTCTTGTTGTTAGGTGCCATACAGTTGGGTCCGACCATAGCGACCCTATGTAAAACAGAACAAAATACTCTCAGACACTGTGCAATGTCAGGCACAATATCAGTGCTTCTCTGCTATTCATAGGGTTTTAAGGTTTGTGATTGATGATTTTGGGGGCATTGTGTTGGGAGTGGGCTGTCCTTCTCCCATTTTTCCAGGGCTGGGGATAGAACCCAGGGCCTCAGAGTACAGAGAAGCACTCTACCAAGTGAGCCTCCATATGAGATGTATATTTTGCATCTCTAGCGGGGCTGGGATTTAGCTCATATGGTAGAGCACCGCTCTTGCAGTCTCTGAGGTCCCGAGTTCGATTCCCAGCACCGCAAAAATGAGAGAAGGATGTGGCAACCCACTCCCAAAGCAATCCCGAAACAATCTGCCATTGAAAACCCAATGAGGGTCGCTATGAGTTGGATACGACTCAATGGCACCTAACAACAACAACAAGCAATTCCTAGCATGGTACTGATAGAAGCTAAGAAAACTGTAAATGATTATTGAGATAATATAATTTAAAAAACAGAATGAAAGATATAAGAAAGAAAATATTTTAATAAAATCAGAAAAATAATAAAACAAGAAAATTAAAGGGAAGAAAATGACCATTTAGTAGAAAATTAAACATGTAAGCATGTGCATGTTAAATGTGCTACTAGAAAATACCATCTCTTGTTTCCCTTGAAACAATTGCACTCTAGGTAGAAACTGATTACCACCAGGAATATTCCTATTGTGTCAGTTGTTGGTGTTGTTAGGTGCCATTGAGTCGGGACCAACTCATAGCGACCCTATGTACAGCACAATGAAACACTCCCCAATTCTGTGCCAGGCACATGATCTTATTTATGTTTAAGCCCATTGTTGCAGATCCTGTGTCAATCCATCTAGTAGAGGGTTTTCCTTTTATTTCATTGACCTGCCACTCTCCCAAACATGATGTCTTTCTCCAGGGTTGGTCCCTCCTGACTACATGTCCAAAATATGTAAGATACTCTCTAGCCATCCTTGCTTCCAAGGAGCACTCTGGTCGTATTTCTAGGACACATCTGTTGGTTCTTTTGGCAGTCCATGGTAAATTCAATATTTGTCTCCAGCACCATAATTCAAAAGTATCCTTGAGCATATTTAACTAAAACAACTGTTTTACAAAGGAATCAATAACATCATCAGACTCCCAAAAGAAATTTCACAAATGTTGAAAAATCAGACTATTGTCTTGGCACATAGTGAATGAAAGATAAAATATGTTGAAGTTACAGAGTGCATAAATAATCAATCTAGTCCCCCCCTGAGGATTTGGCTGTGGATATATCCTTCAAAGATATTCATTAAAAATTCATTCACAGAAATAAAGGCAAGGCTTCTGCTTGGCTGTTGGGACTTTAGGTAGGCAGAGGAAAATTTAATACATATATATCTTTTATTCTACACTTGTCTATCAGTTTGTCATGCTGTGGGGGTTTGCATGTTGCTGTAATGCTGAAAGCTATGCCACGGGTATTTCTGATACTAGCAGGGCCACCCGGGCTGGACAGGTTTCCCATGTGATTCCAGTCTCCTTAGTCTAAGATAGACTAAGGAGAAGGACCTGGTAGCCTACCCCTGAAACAATTAGCTATTGAAAGCCTTATAAATAGAAGAAAAGCACTGTCAAGTTTAGTGCCAGGAAATGAGCTTCCTAGGCTGGAAAGCATTCAAGAAATGACTAGGAAAGAGTTGCCCTCTCAAAGTAGAGTTGACCTTAATGATGGGAATGGAGTAAAGCCCCAGGGACCTTGTTTTGCTAATGTGGCATGACTCAAAATTAGAAGAAACACAGTGGCTTGTAACAATAGACTCAAACACGAAAAGACATGTGCATAGCACAATGTTGGGTAGTGTTTTGTCCTTTTATATATAGGGTCGCTCTGAGTCACATTCAACTAGACAGCACCTAACAACAACATATCTCCTATAAAATATATTTTATATTGCATAATATATTTAATAATATACAATGATATTATTTATACTTCTTGTAATATAATCAAGAAAAAATTATCAATTGTTTCTTCCTTTGGTTTTAATTGTATTTTTTATGAACCTACCCTTTGGTACTATGACCCCCGCATTGTAATTTGGTGACATTTGTTCACTGGATATATTTGAGTTTCCCTGGAAAATAAGGCATAATCAAGGACAATGGCTTAAACATTAGTCTGCTTTTTATCTGAAATAAGCCTCTGCTTTTTAATTGATACTGATCAGGCATTTAACTATTCTGAGATTTAGTAACTTTGATTATAAAATGTAAAAATTTAGAAATTGTATATACCTTCCAGACTAATAGATAAATCAAAATGTTTTTGTCTAGGGTCTCAACAAATGGTAATTTCTCTTCAAGTCTGTCATATTTCCATATATGTATATATATACATATATATATATATATATATATATATATATAGAGAGAGAGAGAGAGAGAGAGAGAGAGAGAGAGAGAGAGAGGGTGCTTAGCACAAGAATGTAACATTTTGTTCTCTATTAAAATGTTCTTCAAATAGATATATGAAGTCCAAGAGTGATAAAGTCTTTAATTGTTTCTAAACAGTTGACAAATTCTTAGTGCAACACTCCTGGGGGGAAATCCTACAGAAAAAGGTTGTGGGTGGTGCTGTGTGAGAACATAGGAAATACGCAAGGTGATAACCCTTTTTTTATTTAGAATACAAAGTCATGCTAGAGATCTATGGAGTTGGAATTTAGAAGACAAATGTTTATGGGGGGGATCTTATCAATACATTTAGGTCACTTTCTGTCAGAAAGTGAATCTCAATTGGCTAATTTGTTTGACAGGGATTGACTTTGCCAATTAGAGTATATGACCATCATTTCTCATAAACTTAATGAGTTAAACTACTGCTCCGTGATTTTGAATTGAATACATTTAAAAAATGAATATGACAAAAGTTATCTTAAAATATATATTACATTGTGGAGTATATTAGAATTAATTCTATTTTTATTTTACTTCAATAATTATTTAGATTTTTGAGTAAGACAAGTTGCCTGTAAGTTGAGCAAGAAGAGGAACAATTAGTAGTCTTATGAAAAGTCTTTTAGTAAAGCTTTTTAAATAAAATATCTAGACACTGGGAATGTGATTGATCTTCATGACTATGTAACAAATCTTTGTGAAAATTAGATCATTTCCAATTCCTTGCTATCAATAAAATTGAAAGAAGTAATCAAGTTGTCAGCTGATATAACATTAAGAATAGGTTTTATGAGAAACCTCTATGTTCTCTGAATATAATTTGAAAAAAAGTTAAAGAACTGTGTAGCAATATTTTAAGCAACTTTTATATTTGTCTTTCCATTTAAATATTGTAATTTCCAACATTTATGTGTATAATGAAGAAAACTAGAAACACTTCTCATTTTAACAATAAGTAATAATCATCTAGGGAAACAGCAAAATTTAAGAAAACCTCCTCAGTCTCAAAGGTAATTATAACTTCCCTTAATCTTAAACTGTAAAACCTTAGCCTTACAGAAACCTCAACCTGTGCAGAAATTTGGTAACACAAAAATTCTCAAAATGTTATTTAAACTCAATCACTTGTTCATTACAGTTATAGGTAATCAGTGATTAAAATAATATCAATCATGAAGCATATCAAATACCAAGTACATAAAATATGACAAGCATCTGAATGTTAAGTAAGCTCACATGGTACACACTTTTAGTTGGAAACTTATAGGTATCAAATTGCCATAGTATTTTGATTCATTGGCTATTTCTTAAAATTGACATTTTTTTTCTTTAAGTATAAATTTTTAAAAATGCCAGAACTGTATCCTATGAAACTATTTAAACATTTATGAAATATCACATCTACCAAATTCAAACTTGCAAAATAATTCACAGCTGAAAATTATTTATAATGCATTCAAACAAAACTTTGAGGGCCATGTCCATTTACCAGAAGCAATTCTGGGTAAATGAAGGAACTAAGTGTAAAAAGCATATCTGTAATTTTAAAAGTAAAACCTTTTCTGTATGTGTGTTAATTCAAGAGAAAAAAATATATAAGTAAAAAAGAGAAAAAATTAGGAAGAAGATTGGTAATTTGAGAACAAAAACTCTGAATTTTTGTTCAGCTAAAATGACAAGTCACAAATTAAGAGAAAATAGTTGGCATACATATAATCAACATAAAAAAGTGCTCAGAATGAATAAAGGCCATTTATGCATTGTAGGGAATATTATGGGATAGCCCCACGGGATAAGGAGGAAGCATGATTGGGATGGGGGCTTATTTAGCCTGCTTGGACACCCTGTTATCTAATTGGCTATATCCAACCCTCAACTTGCCCCCTGATTGGTAATCAAGGATCTCCCTTTTATTGCCCAAGGAGTGACATCTGGTTTCACTCTTTATTTGAATGTCACTCCTAAATTGGTTGCACCCAGCCCCCCTCGCCCCCACCTGATTTCCATCTTGAGGTAGTTATGGCAGTTACCTAAGGACTACAGAAACAAGGGCTGGGATTTATCTCAGTTGGTAGAGCACTGTGCTGCAGTCTCTGAGGTCCTGGGTTCGATTCCCAGCACCACAAAAATGGGAGAAGGACGTGGCAACCCACTCCCTAGGCAATCCCGAAACATCAGCCATTAAAAACCCTATGAGGGTCGCTATGAGTTGGACTCAGTGGCACCTAACAACAACAACAACGGAAACAAAGCCCACTCTGCGGTGAGGCTGCTGATGGTGCTGCTGCGAGCCGCTCTGAGAGCTTCCTGCTGGGGGGTTGCCTGCTGCTGGTCTGCTCTGCCACTCCATCGTAGACGGGCCACACCATTGCCAGTTTATTGGCCACACTATCTCCAGATCAGGAGAGGACACTGCCTGCCATCGCAGAGGCCATCCCATCGTCATCTGAACCATGCTGTACCACCGCACCGACCTGCCACCCCATCACTGCAGAGGTCGAGATCGCAATACCAAGTGAGTTCTGCCTGCCATCGCAGAGGGCACCCCATAGCCAGACCAAGATGGGAGATCATGGGAAACCAGCAGCAGAAGAGAAACCAGCCTTTACGGGGGACATCCAGAGGGCCCCCAGCCCACTGCTGAGGACGAAGGGCCTCTGGACCCAATGCCGGAGGAGGAGCCAACACACTCAAGAACCTTGAAGCTTCCGCTATCCCTAAGGGCGGGCTTGAGGTATTTATCTTTTTAATAGGAGCTGTATAATAAAACCTGTACCAAAGGCATCCCAAAGCCATCAGTCCTTGACTCCGTCTGCCTTGCCTCGCCAGTCCCCCACTGTGTTGGGGTGGGGCACCCTCACAATGCATCAACTATAAGATTCAACAACTTGAGAAAGATATGAACAACTACTTCACAGGATAATAACTCACAAGCTGCCAACACATATTAGACAAATTTCTTAATTTTAATCAGAAACTTAAATTTAAAGCACAATGATTATTTTTTTCAGGGTCATCATCTTGAGATTTTTTTTTCCTGCAGTACTGGAGTGTTGAACTCAGAGCCTCACACATGCTAGACAAGTGCTCTACCACTGAACTGTATTTCCAGCTCCATTTTTATTTTTTATTTTGAGTCTAGCTCTCACTATATTTCACCTGCTTCCTCTAGCCTCTAATCTGCAATTCCTCTACCTCAGCCTCCCAAATTGCAAGGATTACAGGCATGTACTGCAGTGCTCAGCTTCAGCAAAATTTTTAAACTGGAAAAAGATTATAAGCATCAAAAATAAATCAATAAATTATATAGCTAAACCTCAATATGATGGATTTTAGGATTTTAACTTTGAAGGAAAAAAACTAGTCCAGATGTTCACAAATATCTCACTTATAAAGTTCAAAATCAAGGTGAATCTAAACATATTCTTCAATCTTGTGTTTAGATGTATTTATATCATGATAAAAAGCACGAAGTCATATCACAAGAAAGCACAAGCAATGTTCTAGTTTGAAGCTGCATTGCGCTAATGACTCCATACCTTTGTTAATCTAACATACATATATGTTAGATAAGTTAGATGCAAGTATATAAAGAGGGAGAAAATAAATCATTTCTTGCAGCATGTCTTCTAGAGAGTCCCAAGTCATTCAATGTTAACCAAAACATGCAGAATAGTACTCTCCTGGTCTGTTTGAGGCCACTATAATGAAATGCACTATACTAGATGGCTTATAGGGCTGGGATTTAGCTCAGTTGGTAGAGCGCTGGTCTGTAGTCTCTAAGGTCCCCGGTTCGATTCCCAGCTCTGCAAAAATGGGAGAAGGACATGGCAATCTACTCCCAAGGCAATCCCCAAACAATTAGCCATTAAAAACCCTATGAGGGTCGCTATGAGTCGGACATGACTCCAGAGCAACAACAACAGAGCAATTGAACAACAATAACAAGAAGAAGATGGCTTATAAACAATGGAAGGTTATTACTTACAATTCTAGAATCAGGAAAGTCCAAACTCAAGGTTCAGTCAGGTTGTAAGGAAGGCTCTCTTCCAAGTTGTAAATGGCTGTGATCTTTCTGTGCCTCATTCAATGCAAGGACAAGGCAGCTCTCTGGGGTCTGTTATCAAGGCAATGATTTCATTCACAAAGGCTCCTCTCTTACATCATCTCCCAATAACCTCACTTCCTGATCAACATCGCCTTTGGGGGTAGGATTTCAATATATGAATTTTAGGGGAACACAAACATTCAGACCATAGCAGGTTCTGAACCCTCAATGCTACAGGGAGGCAGGCAGCATGAATTCATCCATAGGCACTAAAGACCCATGAGGAAGGCAAATTGACTTTCAAAGCCTGAGGTAGATGACTGAGCTAGTCACTCAGCTCCATTGGAAGTATATTTGTAAGTTGATACCCACCTTTCCTAGATGTTAAGTTTATTGAAAACAAGAAACAACTCTCCACACTTATCCTAGGGCATGATCTCTGGGACAGAAGTACCATGTCTTATTTTGTGGCATCTGATCCCGTCAGATCTTGGAAGCAAAGCAGGGTCAGGCCTGGCTAGCACTCGGATGGGAGACCACCCGCGAACACCAGGTGCTGTAGGCTTGGGAGAAGGACCAGGCAACCCACTCCCAAAAAACAATTAGCCATTGAAAACCCTATGAATAGCAGAGAAGCACTGACAATAGTGCTTTGCCTGTTGTACGCAGCGTCGCTATGAGTCAGATACCGACTTGACGGCACCTAAGAACAATAACAACATGCTCACATTAAATCACAAATCTGTGCATACCACTGGGGATAACTATGTATTTTCAGTTGCTTCATATTTCTGTTTATCAAACTCCAAATATTAGAATTTAAATGTCTACAAAAGCTTCACGAAATCTAAATTCCTGGCAGTGGTAGATTTTAAGTATTTTTGCTCCTTTTTCTAAGTCTGGATCAAAGTTGCAGAATATATGGTGTTCTTGAGTGTTTACTTGAATTAATGTAACAAACTGAATTCTCCATTTTGTAGACATAAACATATTTTTCCACAGGTCCATAGAAGTCCATAATAACAACATTATGCTAATTATGTGCTAATTGTGTGAAGGTAAACTGGTACAGTATTTCTGTGAATGTTACCTAAAAAATAGATTTTATGGCTGTTCTTCAAAATTTGGAAAGCTCCTTAAAAGTTTATTTCAAACACCTATAATCCTCTCTTACTGAGCTTTTGGATCAGGGATAGCTCCATTTTCTTCAAACAGCTCCAACATTGATTTTGAAATAAAAGGTTCCCTATAGGATTCAGAGGTTTTACAGTGACTCAGTGTGAGGCAATAAGCCAGAACTTTTAGGAATTTGTTTTATAACCTTGATGTGTCTTAGACATACACGCTTGTAACACAGGTTGATAGACCTTGTTGACATTGAAGCACTCGATTTATTTTATCTTTTTTCTTTAGGAGACCAAGCACACTGACCCTGAGAAACAAGTTTATTTGACTTAGCTGGATCTTATTGTGCCTGATATTTACAGCTCACCGCATAAGCAGACTCAGTCTAATGAATTGTGCCTGAACTTTAGATCATTCACCTTGCCTCAGTTGTTTTACCAGCTTAAGCATGGTAAGAAAATAATTATCTAAACAATTGTCAAGATTATTAGCATGAGATATATTGAGGAAATGCAACCATGAAGTCTCTTCAAATGTTTGCTTAAATCTTGATATACTTGATATTGAAATAATTTGCACATTATCTGTGTTATACTAAAGATAAAAATAAAATGATAAATATATAAAAAGGTACAGCAAAGACAAAAACTAATACTACTTCTGATTACAAACTTTGATACAAGGTTTTACAAAATAAAAAGATAGTTTATCAATATCAACTACTAGTATGATATTAACGTAGCAAAATGGATAAAGACATAAAAAATTTACATATTTTCTCTATGCTAACTAATATCAGTTAGGAAACACAGTGCAAAAGATTTATATTACAATGATGAAATAGGACTAACAACTGAGAAAATTAAGAAGCAATGGATAAGATTGATAAGAATAAAAATGGATGAACAATTGGACAGATATAGTGGTAAAAATATCACTTTCTATAATTTAAATACACCTCTGATAAAATTTTGACAATAATATGATGGTTAATACCAAAAGTAATAATATTCCAAACAGAACTGAAACATACAAAGGCAATAAATTTCAGAAAAAATAATACACATGAAGGCAAACATAATACAGGATAAAGAAAATTGCCAAATAATGACAAAAGATGCCATTCATCATGGCAATATAATTATTTCTAACATATAAAATTTTAAAGTCGCCTCACAGTGGATAAACAAACAAATATAAATACTATGGGAAATTGTCAATTTACCATCACACAGAGGTTTCAATACAAATTCCCTGAATTATAATTATAATTATTTGTAAAGCATACAAAGGTAGTGAACATATACAAAACTTGAAAAACACAGTAAACTAGCTATTTCTAACACATACATACAGAACTGATTTCAACTTCCACATAAATATTCATGCCATTAGCTGCTCTGATTGCTAGAATATACTCTCCTATTGCTTGGAACAACACAACATTTGTTTTCAAATACCTCACACACTGCATCTGCACAAGATAAAATTCTGTGTATACTATTAAAATCTATATATTTATTTAATGACTACATGGAGTATCTAGAAGAGATAATCACATGTATTAGTACACCAAGCACAACTTAAGACATTCCACATCAAATCAGCAGTGTTGTCAATAAAATGCAACCAAATTAGAAATGAATTTCAAAAGGAAAACTAATTGGTGACATTGAAAATAAAAAGATTTCTAAGTACCCATGAAAGTTCAAAAATAATCATAATTGAAGTTTTAATTAACTTGGCATTTCAATATAGTGCGTACTGACAATGGGAAAACATTTGCAAAGAGAATACATGGAGGTGGCATTTAACACAGTCTATGGATTTGAGGATTAAATCTTTTTCCTCTTCTCCTTTTCTTCATTTTCCTCCATCTGCTTCTCCTTCTCCTCCTTCTTCCCTCAAGATTGTACCTAAGGCTTTACACATGCTAGTCAAGCACTCCGCCCCTGAGCCAATCCCCTAGGCGATGTTTTATTTTTTTAATTTGAGACAGAACCTTACTAAGTTTCACAGGCTACCTCTGGCTTTAAACCTGCAATCCACCTGCCAAGTCAAGTCCTCTCAAGTCACTTGGGGTTACAGGTGTGCACCACAGGACTATGCAAACAAAGAAAAAAACCTATAACTAAATTGTTGTTGTTGTTGTTGTTGTTGTTGTTGTTAGGTGCTTTCAAGTCATGTCTGACTTATAGCAACCTTCAGAGGGTTTTCAAAGGCTGATTGTTTCTGTTTTGGGATGTTTCAAGAGTGCCACATCCTTCTCTCACTTTGTGCAGCTGAGGATCATTGAACCTGGGTCCTCAGAAAGTGCGGATCAGCACTCTACCAACTGAGCTGAACCCCAGCCATACAAACACACACACACACACACACACACACACACATATATACACACGCATATATATACACATATGTATATACATATATATATATACATACACACACACACACACATACAGGTTTATCTAAGACGGGATATATAAGTAGAGTAGAAAGAAGGGAAGGGAAGGGTCTAGCAAGGGAGCAAAAACCATGGAAGGGGAAAAGGGAAAAGAAATAATACAAAGGATTAACAAGGGGCAGGGGACAATCTCAAGTTCCATGATGCAGCACTATGAATACATGGGAAAATTGGGAATATAACCCTTAATTGCATATGATTTTTACCACATATTAATCAAAGGGTTTCATAAATTTTGTAAGTTGAGGTAAGTGTAACCAATAATGATGTAATAGGTGTACCATAGAAGTAGCAAAAGCTTTTCTACTCTGTACCCCACTAACATCGATTAATAAAAACAAAATGAAAACACAAATCACCTCACAAGAATATCGAAAGGATGAATGGAAGTTGTCCAGGGAAGGAATGTGGCTCATGCCAGATACATGATCTGGAATGTATGACAATATAATTATTAGACTTTTTTCTTATTTTTAATATTTCTTGCCTTTTATTCATCCAAAGGAAATTCTTTTATTGAAGATTTGAATTTTTAGGATAGCAATAGCGGGGAGACTTGTGTTTAGCTTTGAAATTCTAAGAGGTTACAGCCAGATTCAAAAGAAGCTGACTTAAGAATCTATGTTTATACATGACGGGACTCAGGCACTTCAAAGCTGAAGTAAGTATTTTATAAACTGAGCTCAAATGGCAAAAATAAATGTTCAACCTGTGGTGGTGGTGCATGCCTGTAATCCCAGCAACTCAGGAGAAAGAGGCAGGGAGATCGTGACTTTGAGGCCAGAGGCAGGCTCTGTAATTTAGCAAGCTCCTGACTCAAAATAAAAATGAAAAATGGACTGGGGATGCAGTTCAGTGATAGACTTGCAAAGTACGTGTGAGGCTGTGGGTTCAACTCCCAAGGACCACAGTAAGTAAATACATAAGTATTGAGGATATTGAATTATGTTTATTTTTTTTTTCTTGGAGTTTTGACTCTATAGAAAACGATGAATTTTCAAGAGGAGGCCTACAGAATGGATGAGGAGGAAACAGAGTTCATGACCTTGTAACAGGGGGTTGTAGCATATATGACAAACAGAACAACAATAATAGATACCTACCCAAAGGTACAGGTAAACTCCCAAAGCAGCAGAGGCTGGTACAGAGGTTGAGAAAGAGAACAGGGAGAGAGAAGAGGAATATTTATTGCAAGATTATAATTATCCTGATAATACATGTGTGTGAAATTGGCTAACTCTGTTTGTTGAAATTGAAGAGGATTTAAAACATTTATGGATGAAGATCAAAGATCATAGCCTTCAGTATAGATTGCAACTAAACATCAACAAAGCAAAAATCCTTATGACTGTGTTAGTATGCAACTTCACAATAAATGGAGAAAAGATTGAGGTTGTCCATGATTTTGTTTTACTTGGCATTACAGTCAAGAAATCAAAAGACACTTTGGGAAAAGCTGTGGCAAAGGATCTCTTTAGAGTATTGAAAAGTAAAGATATCACACTGAAGATAAAGATGCCTGACTCATGCCTTGGTATTTTCAGTCACATCATTTGATTGTGAAAGCTGGACATTAAAAAAGGGAGACAGAAGAATTGATGCTTTTGAATTATGGTGCTGGAGACGATTATTGAATATACCATGGACTGCCAAAAGAACCAACAGATCTGTCCTAGAAGAAGTGCAACCAGAGTGCTCCTTGGAAGCAAGAATGGTTAGACTATCTTGACTGTCTTATGTATTTTGGACATGTAGTCAGGAGAGACCAGACCCTGGAGCAGGACATCATGTTCTGGAGAGTGGCAGGTCAATGAAAAAAAGGAAGACCCTCCACCAGATGGAATGACACAGTGCCTGCAAAAATGGACTTAAACATAAATAAGATCGTGTGCCTGGCACAGAATCTGGGAGTGTTTTGATTTGCTGTACATACATAAGCTCTCTATGAGTCAGACTGGACTCAACCACGCCTAACAACAACAACTTTAAATGCAATGCTAATTGAGGAATTACCCAGAAAACACTATTTTATCTTGAATAACACAGACCCTCCATGAAGGGGCCTGATGGTACATTTACCTGTACTGAGTGGAAATGAGAGTTCATAAGCAAGTTGATTATCATTACAAAATATGGAAAGAATGGAGAAAATTGCAGGTCATATCGGAGCAGTAGCATATAAATGTAAACGCTTGGCTTGTGGAAAAGACTGAAAAGAAAAGCTTTTGAAACTATGAGAGGTGAACTGAATGTGGGATTTAATTAAGTAATGAGGGTAGAACTTAGAAAGAGGCTAATCAGGATAAGTTAGACAGGAACAGATACACGTATCATGTTGTAGAGTGTGGATTTTATCTTTAGATAACATCGAATCTTTAAGGATTCTATTTAAATAATGGATTAACCATCTTATTTCCTAAATCAGGTTTATTGGCAGGATTTATATGCAGAGAAACCCACCTCCTTTGGAAAACAGTTTTATGAGTTTTGAAAAAAGTATAGAGACAGACATACCTCCACGATCAAAGTATAAAAGTTTCATCACCCAAGCATTCTCTTGAGCCCTTTGGAGGCACATCCTCCATCCTGTTTCCAGGTCTCACTAATCTGTTCTAGCAACATAATTTTGTTGTCCCTAAAAATGCATAGGCTGGGGTTTAGCACAGTTGGTAGAGTGCTGTTCCATGCTCTTTTGAGGTCCTGGGTTCAATATCCAACACTGCAAAAATAGGAGAAGGATGTGGTAATTCACTCCTGAGGCAATCCCAAACCTATCAACCATTGAAAACCTTATGAGCATTGCTATGAGTCTTGACCCAACATGATGGCACCTAACAACAGCAGCAAAAATACATACAAATAGATTCATACACAATGGGGGCTTTTTAAAAATTAAACTGCTTTACACTCAACATACCATTTCAGATTCAGTCATATTGTGTGTCTCAGTATTCCGTTTCTTTTCATGGCTGTTGTTGTTGTTGTTACGTGCTGTCAACTCGGTATCCGACTCATGGTGACCCTCATAGGGTTTTCAATGGCTGACTGTTTCGGAATTGCCTCGGAGTGGATTGCCAGGCCATTCTCTCATTTTTGTGGTGCTGGGAATTGAACTTGGGACCTCAGAGACTGCAGTGCAGCACTCTACCAACTGAGCCAAATCCCAGCCCCTATGTACAATAGTCAAAACAATATTCCTAGTGCTTCTCTGATATTCATACGGTTTTCAATGGCTGATTGTATTTTTGTGAGTGGGTTGCTAGGTCCTTCTCCCAATCCTACAGTGCCTGGTGTTCCCAGGTGGTCTCCCATCCAATTACTAACCAGGCCTAGCCCTGCTTAGCTTCAGAGATCTGACGGGATAGGACGCTATAGCAGTATAGCTGCAGGCTTTCATGGCTTAGTACTGCTCTATTGTGTTGATATACCACAAATTCCTTATCTATGCACCATTGAAAGTCCTTAGTTTGTTAGCAGCTTTTTTTAAGGTAATGGAGGTAACCATATATGTAACCATATATATGTAACCATATATATATATATATATATATATATATATATATATATATATATAGTGAAGTATCTTCCCATCTTTTACATAATTTATTAGGCTATATAATTTTCCTGTTATTATTTTTTAGAGTATTTCATATACTTTGGATGCGTGTTTTTTTTTTTTTTAACATTTGTGCTCATCCAATTATTTCTCCCATTCTGTGGCTTGTCTTTTCAGATCAATCGAAAGATCAGCCTGGCTTCAATGTTTAGAATCAACTAGAATGGACAAAATTGGAAACAGGAACAATAGATAGTTGCCCTCAGAGAGACTGAGATGGAGTGGCATTAAAAAAAAAAAGCAAATCAATGAGTTGTTAGTTACTTTGGAGTTTTTGAGTTATGGAGAAAAAGAAATGAAAATGTGGAGTGGGATTTTTTCCAGGGGAAAATGAAGAAAATTGCTCATTAAATACATTCTTATTTTGAGAGCAAATGAAACATTTCTTCATTTGTTCTATTTTCTTTTCATTTTTAAAATCCCAAAAAATGATCCTGAAACCATTAGCTCGTGAAAACCCTAGGAGAGTCAGTATGAGTAGAGACAACTAAATGGCACCTAACAATAATTTTTTATTTTTATTTACCATGTTGCTTGATACGGTCAGGTTTTGGCATGTACCAGGATCATTATCCTCTTCTGGGATGAAAATGCTAGTTTTTAAAGTGTTCCTTTCTTGATAACTGGCCATATCTGTGTGTCTCACTTTAATGTGCTAGTACCTATAGGAACACTTAATATATAGGAAGAGTTTTGTGACTAATGAAAATATTAACCTATGACTCTTATTGGATTCTAGACTGATGATTATTTCTTGAACCCATATTCAGGTATCTACCTGAAGTTCAACTAATTCTGCATTCTTTCCCTTTCTTGTTTCTTCTTCATTTAATTTTTGTTTTTTCTTTGCAGTGCCACTGGATCCACGTAAGGTTCTACACTAATAACACAAACCCTACATTTACTTTGTGGTTGTTGTTGTTAAGTGCCTTCCAGTCCTGTTCAACTCCTAGCAACCCTCATAGGGTTTTCAATGACTGTTTCTGGATTGCCTTGGGAGTGGATTTCCATGTCCTTCTTCCAGTTTTGTGGTTCTGGGAACAGAATTTAGGACTTCAGAGACTGCAGAGTGGAGCTCTACCAACTGAGCTAAATCTCAGCTCCACACTTACTTTGTTGCTATTGTTGTTAGGTGCCCTCAAGTTGGTAACCTACTCATAGCAACCCTGTGTACAACAGGCAAAACAATATTGCCAGTGCTTCTTTGCTGTTCGTAAGGTTTTCAATGGTTGATTGATTTTTGGGAATGGGTTGCCGGGTCCATCTCCCAAACCTACAGCACCTGCTGTTCCCAGGTGGTCTCCCATCCAAGTACTAACCAGGCCCATCCCTTCTCAGCTTCTCAGATCTGATGGGATCGGATGCCACAGGGCTATGGCTGCAGGCACACATTTACTTTAGCTGATAGTAAATGCAAGTATATATTCACCTGAAATTAATGTTTAGGAGTTGTGAATATATTAATTATTTCATACCCACACACTTATACACACATGCACACATGCACACACATTTAATCAGAGTTCACTTTAACGCATTTCAAATAGCCTATGGTGGGGGGGGGTCTTAAAAACTGTTCCATGTGTTGATTTCCATGAGTTTCTGTTTTATCAGAATCAATAGTCAGTACATTTCATTCATATCAAAGGTGCTAATATTCTAGGATACTTGAAATAAGAATTATGGCCTGCCTTTCATGGACTGTCTATATTGTAGAGAGTTGGTTGCAATCTATTTGCAATCTTTAATTCTTAACTTCATCTTATCAGACAGGACAGTGTTCTTATTTGATTGATAAACATTTGTGAGAGCTTTAAATTAAGAATGAGATCAATATAAATGGACTAGAAATCGCATGTAATTGTTCTAACAAGATAGAAACAAAGACCACTACAGGAAAAGTTTCTATCTTAAACATAAATGGAACCCAAGGACATATAGAAAAATACTATATAGTAAAAGATAGAGAAGACTTGGATGGGAAACTTAGATGGGAAGGGGGAGGAGGGAAACATAGAGGAGGGTAAGGGGTAACCTATATGAATAATGCTTATCTAATTGCATATATGAAAATTGTCACAATGAAAAGCATGTCAAAATGAATCACATTATGATGTACATTAAAAATTTCTAATAAAAAAAAAAGAAGTTTCAAGCCAGGAGCAATGGCATATGCCTATAGTCCCAGAAATTTGGGAGGCTGATACCAGAAGGATCATGTGTTCAGGGTCAGAGACTGTGCAATTTAGTGAGGCAGCCTCAAAATAAAAAATTAAAAAGGATGCTAGGGGTGGGACTCTGTAGCAGAGCATTTGCCTAGCACACAGAAGCCCTGGGTTCAATCCCCCAGTAGTGGCATAAAAAAGTTTCAAAACAGTTTTGAATTCAAAAAAACATCCTCTAAAATTACACTAACATTTTAGTTCATGAACAATTGGATACTTACAGAATATTTTTCCTAAATTCTAATTCCACAAATAAATCCCTCAACATATTTGGCCAAAATATGCACTACAATGTTTAAGAATGCATGCCAAAGTCAAATTACCCAAGAAAATTAAGTCAACAAATGTGAAGGCTTCTGGAGAATTCATTTTATTCTGTGAAATCTAGTGTCTGTAGCCTAATCCATATCCCGAAATGTTATTGACACATTTAACATTAAAGGCAGGAAGAAAACACATGAATATTCTATTGAATTACCCCACTTTTGTTAACAGAATTTATTTGATAAATGGTTCCTGTTAAAACTGTAAAATTGTGTTTATTCAGCTTTCCAGTCGAAATAAGTGTAGTTCTGAAACTTACAGATCCAGTGAAGCTTAGGGAAATCAAGGGAACTCCAAGCTAGTTCATAAGTTACAGACCAAATGGTGAAGCAATGGAAACCACTTCTGATTCTGGAATGATTTTTGGTGGGAATCCAAAAAATCCCAAAAATAGAAGTTGTCAAGAGTTCAGTTTGACTTTTTGTAAGCTAGGTTGCTCTCTTGAGGTAAGGAAACATAAAACAAATGAAAAATTATTCCCTATTTCTTCTAGCCAAACTGAGCATGACAAGGGGATTGGAAGGTTAAATACAAGAATATAATGGTACATCTATCTCTATACTCAGTTACATATAGGAAGAAAACTAAAAACCATCTGTACTGATCATGTATCAAAGTCATGCATGGAATTATCTTTAATGAGTTTTATAAACTCCTTTCCCCTAACCTACTCTGATAATTTCAAGAGGCTTCTACATTATGTTGTCAAATATTTTAGTACATAAAGACATACTAACTTTTATCTTCAATACTATAGTCACACTGTTTATGACATGAGTTCTAGTCTTATCATTTTATTCTCTGACATATTATCAAATTCCAGAACCATGTCTAGTACATATTGTTGTTGTCAGGTACCATCTAGTCATTTCAAACTCATAGCAACACTCACAGGGTTTTCAATGGCTGATTGTTTTGGGATTGCTTTAGGAGTGGATTGTCATGCCCTTCTCCCATTTCTGCGGTGCTAGTGATTGAACCTAGGGCCTCAGAGAGCACAGAGCAGCACTTTACCAACTGAGCTAAACCCCAGCCCCATGGATAATATGTGTTGTTGTTGTTAGGTGCTATCAAGTCATGTCGGACTCAGAGCAACCCTCACAGGGTTTTCAATGGCTGACTTGGGAGTGGATTGACACATCATTCTCCCACTTTTGCCGTGCTGGGAATCAAACTCAGGACCTCAGAGACTGCAGAGCAGTGCTCTACCAACTGATCTAAATCCAAGCCCTTGTATAGTACATAGAAGATGCTACATAACTATGTGGTGCATGAATGAATAAACTTCATGTTTGATTAGAAGAAACTTAAATAACAAATTTCCTAGTTTCTTTCATAATACATCATGATATCATCCACTAGTTCAGTATGTTATGGTGCACTAAGAATTTAAGGAGCTGGGATTTAGCTCAGTTGGTAGAGCGCTGCTCTGCAGTCTCTGAGGTCTTGAGTTCGACTCTCAGCACCACAAAAATGTGAGAAGGACGTAGCAATCCACTCTCGGGGTTACCTTGAAACAGTCAGCCATTGAAAACTCTGTGAGGGTTGCTATGAGTCATACATGACTTGACGACACCTAACAACAACAACAAAGGACAAATGTTGCATGATTCTGCTTACAGAACATATCCAAAATAGTAAAATTCACAGAAACAGAGAACAGAAGGGAGGAGTAGAATGGAGATTTGCTGTTCAGTGGGTATAAAATTTCAATTATGCAAGATGATTAAGTTCTCAAGATATTACTCAACATTGCTCCAACGGTTAATGAGATTATATTGTGCACTAAGAATTTAAGAGGGGAGATTACATGCTGTGTTCTTATTTATAATAATAAATCAAAATAAATAATACATAAGGGATCTATGGATTTAGCTCAGCCTTAGTGCATCTGCTCAGTATTCTCGAGATCCTGGGTTTGACTCCCAAGAACAAAAAAAGAAAAGAAAAAAAAAAGTGGAGACTTAGGGAAAAAGTATGGCATTAAGTTTTGTAAACTAAATACTCTGTAATATTCCCACGAAGGAAGATTGAAATAGTGAGGAATTACCATAGAGTGGAAATCAGTGGTCAGATAATATAGATTGTTACATGACTCATTACAAATTTAAGAATGTCCATATGTATATTTTAAAGAATTTAACATAAAACAAATACATTTCATTTCATGTTATTTTGTGCATGAATAAGTACATTCATTGGATAAATTGCAAGAATGTATGCATTTGTAACTTTGCCAGTTTACTAAATTGTAATCTAGACACTTTTGTAACAGTTTATACTATATCAAAATTTATGGTAGTATCTATTTTTCCATGGTTTCAAACCTCAATTTGATCAAATTGTGAGATTATTGTCAATATTGTTGTTGTTGTTGTTAGGTGCCGTCGAGTCGGTATCCGACTCATAGAGACCCTCATAGGGTTTTCAATGGCTGAGTACTTCAGGATTACCATGGGAGTGGATTGCCAGGCCCTGCTCCTATTTTTGTAGTGCTGGGAATTGAACTTGGGGCCTCAGAGCCTGCAGCGCAGCGCTCTACCCACTGAGCTAAATCCCAGCCCATTGTCAATATGGTAGGATTAAAATACATTGGTGCACATCTGTACATTTAATTTTCATTTATTTTATTATGATTGAAGTTGGACACTTGAACATTTGTATATGTTTAAGAACTTCTTTAGTTTAAATTTTTGACCTACTTTTTCATGTATGCTGATCATTTGGATTTTGATATATTTCTCTTTAATATTAGAAGAAAGATTATACTCATGGGTTGCAAGTATTTCCCTATGTCTTATTTATAATTGTCTTTCATAATTTGCTGTTGTTGTTAGGTGCCATCAAGTAGGGTCTGATCCTATATACATAACAGATCGAAACTCTCCTCAACTCTGTGCCAGGAACATGATCTTTCTTATGTTTAAGCCTATTGTTGCAGACACTGTGTCAATCCATCTATTTGAGAGTTTTCCTTTTTTCATTGACCTGCTGCTCTCCCAAACATGATGCCTTCTCCAGGGATTGGTCCCTCATGAGCGTGTCCAAAATATATAATATGCAATCTAGCCATCCTTTCTTCTAAGGAACACTCTAATTGCAGTTCTCTAGGATGGATCTATTGGTTCTTTTGGCATCCTATGGAATATTCAATATTTTTCTCCAGCAACATAATTCAAAAGCATCTTCCCCTATCTCCATTGTTCAATGTCAAGTTTTCACAACCATATGATGCAACCTAAAGCACGATGGCATGAGTCAGGTTACGTTCATCTTTAGTGTGACAGCTTTACTTTTCAACATTTCAAAGAGGTCTTTTGCAACAACTTTCCCCAATGCAATGCGTGTTTTGATTTCTTGACTGCTACTTCCATGGATGTTGATTGTAGAGCCAAGTAAGGCAAAATCTTGGACAACCTCAATCTTCTCTCCATTTATCATGAAGCTGCTTACTGAGTGAGTTGTAAGGAATTTTCTTTTGTTGATGTTGAGGCTCAATCCACACTAAAGGTTGTGTTCTTTAATCTTCATCAGTAAATTTTTCAAATGCTCTTCACATGAGTGGTTTTAGTTAACCACTTAAAATATATCTTTTATGCTTAGGTGGTATTGTTTGTTTCTGGTCATGGATTTTGACTCAGATGGATAGGACTTTCTAACTCTGAGGTTTATATTTTCACATGCTGAAGTATTTTATGATCTCATGTTTGTATTTAAGTATTTAATCTAGTGAAATGTTTTAAATTTTGTATGGTATGAAATATGGAAGTAGATAAATTATCCTGAAATCTCAGTAAATTTTAGTGAATAGATTTTTCTGTCATTATCATATTCTATATTATTATATACATTTGAATTCATTACTGGATTGTGCATCCATTGATATTTCCAATTTTTTCTTCACATTCCAGACTCTTGTGGATCTAATTATTGAAACTTAATAAAATACTTTGATAATGGTAGAAGAGATTTTCCAAACTTTCTCTTTTTTCCTCCCATTTGTTTGTTTTCTTTGTCTATTTGTTTTTCCATATGCATATTGGAATCAGTCCTTTGAGATACAGTATGAAAAAAGAATATTCTTGAAAATATACAGATGCCACACACATTTATAAATTCAGTTATGGAGAACTAATGTTTTAATAATGTTCAATATTCTTCCATACAATCTTGGTATGTCTTCATTTATTAAAGTTTAACTTTATGTTTTAAATTTTCTTATATAGAGCATGTGTAGTTCTTGCTAACTATATTTCCATATAATGTGACTCTACTTTATTGTAAAAAATGCCATCTCATCTGTTTTTTTCTATCAGATTGACAGTAAACATCAAAGAAGCTACTACCTGTATATACATTTTGCATGGCACTATTTGTAGGTCACTGAATTATTCTTTGTATTATTTTTGAGATAAATACTTTATTCTCTAGAGTTCTCTGTGCAAATAATTATATTCTTGGAAAATATTTTTTCTTTGTATTTTTAATAACTTTACATCTATAGTTAACTTAATTACTAATACCTCAAGTTCAATATTTAATGTTGTGAGAGAGAGAGATACAAAGTATTTTACTTAACTGTAGGGAGGATGAAAAATTTTTCTCCATTAAGAATAGTGAGTATGAATGTTAAGTATAATATATGTTGTTATTGTTGTTGTTAGGTGCCATCAAGTCAGTATCCGACTCATAGCGACCCTCTGTACAACAGGGGAAACACTATTGTCAGTGCTTCTCCGCTGTTCATAGGGTTTTCAATGGCAGATTAATTTTTGGAAGGGGGTTGCCAGGTCCTTCTCCCAAGCCTACAGCTTCTGGTGTTCCCAGGTGGTCTCCCATCCAGGTATTAACCAGGCCGGACCCTGCTTAGCTTCCGAGATCTGACGAGATCAGATGCCACAGGGCTACAGCTGCAGGCAAGTATTGTATATATATATATACTTTAAAATATGCCATACACAATAAACACATACAATTTTATTGGTCAGTTAAAATATCAATAGCAAAATGATGCATCTGAGATAGATGTTATAGATGTTAAATAAATAAATATGTCTACTTGAGTAATTTTTAAAAATCAAGAATAGATACTGGTTTTTGTCAAATACTATCACAGTCTCTATCCAGCACTGCAAAAATAGGAGAAGGATGTGGTAATCCAGTCCCTAACCAATTCTGAAAAATAATCCGCTATGGAAAACCTCATAGGGATTATTAGGGTTCCTGTGCTGCAGTTCCAAGTTCACAGCACCTAACAATACCATGGATATAATAATCATGCCATTTTCCCTTTAGAATATTAATTTGTTCATTTTGTTGTTATGAATATTATTTTGTAACTATAGTAGGGACAAAATCT
>VMDO01007211.1:0-23673 GCA_007922755.1 Pedetes capensis | reverse complement strand
CCAAAACATACTTTGCACAGAAAAAGATGGTAATGATGGTTTCAAATTTTTGTTCTGCTCCTTTATAATTAATAAATCAAGGCAGTTTATTTAGTTCTTCTAAGGTGCAGTTTCCTAAGGTTTTAACTGGGGAAGCACTACATTACATCATTGTTGTAGGCGATTCATTAAACTTTTGTCAATTTATCTCATCTTTTAAAGCTCCACTTAAAATTTTCAAGGTTATATTTTGCATTTAAAAAATACTCTCCTCTATTTTTACCAAACCACAGGACAGACTTTTGACAGGAGTACTTTCACAAAATTTGACAAATTGATCCTAAACAGAAAAAAGTCACAGTTACAACATCTGGCTTTGTTTGTATTTCTTTAAGCAACAGAACTCAGCCTCGTCAGCAGAGGTGCTGGGGGAGAGAGAAGTCAGAGAGAGAAAGTCAGGATGGGAGGAACTAATGAGACACAGCAAGCTCCATCCATCACCAGGAAAGCAAAACTGGAGAATCAAAAACAGAGAGAGGGAAGATGATGTAGTAGGTTAGTAACCTGAAGAAATGTGACACAGATAGCATTCTACAGTACTGTGAATATGCATATTGAAAAAAACTTTGACTACTGAGAAGTCAGTGGGATCATGCCTGATCTTCAGTTTCTGTAATGTAATGTACATATATATATATGTCACAATGAAAAGCATGTCAGAATGAATCACATTAAGGTGTACATCAAAAATTTCCAATAAAAAAACTAAAATCACACACGCACACACATACAAACGCATACATACTGTTTATCCATTATTTACATTTTTTAACTTTGATATTTAATAGTATTTTACATGTCACTGTAAGCTAACATCGTTTGAGCAGGCAAATGGCAATTACTTAACTTTTCAAAATCTTTATGAATGTTACTCCTAAGTAAATTAAACACCACAGATTTAGGAAATCTGCTAGAAGCATGTGGAAGAACATAAAATATTCACACTGTCAGTCGAACAAATGCTAACTTCTTTGTATTTGACGTTGGTAAGTTCGTAAATATGGATTGTAAAATTCATTAAATGTTAGGTTTTCCCGTCTGTCTCCTGAATTATTTAGCTAAGTTGAGACGAGGTAATAGAACTTACTCCAAGTTTCCTTAAACTTCACACATGGAAATGGTGAGTCGACACACCTGTCTCACAAAGGAAAGAAAATGCTTGTTTTTTGAAGCACTGGTAAAATAGCACCAACTGTATATTCCTTCCATTTACCTCCCTGAAAACCGAGTACTTCATTTTCTGATGAATGTAATTAGAAATGGATATTGGCATCTTTTGGACCATGGCTTAATCATAATTAAGTTCCCATCCTTGGTGATTTGAGCAAAAGTGGAAACTGAAGAGTTGAGTTGTAGCTCAATAAAAACATTATAGAATCAAGCAGGCCACATACCGTATCACTCCAAGACCAGAAATCGGTTCCCCTTCATTTCCCCTGCCTCTCACTGTTATTTTTGCTCCAAGGTTACAAACAGAAGGAATGCAGACTTAAACTTATACAGGCTTGTTGTTGTGGTTAGGTGCCCTTGAGTCAAGTCTGATTCATAGTGACCCTATGAACAACAGAACAAAACATTCCCTGACACTGGGCCATGCTTCTGTGCTATTCATAGAGTTTTCAATGGCTGATTATTTCGGGATTGTTTCTGGAGTGAACTGCGACGTCACTCTCCTATTTTTGCAGTGCTGGGGATCAAACCCATGGCATCAGAGCATGCAGAGCAGCACTCTACCATCTAACCTAATTCCCGGCCCTACATTTGCTTACTTATATCAAAGTTTTCTTCCTTAAAAGTAGCTACCTAATTCTCATTAACTCGATTATTTAATTTTTTGAGATAACATATACTAATCTTTGGATTAATAATGTCCAATAAAGTATGATTTTGCTTGCTAACCATGATTTTTGTCATATAGCAGAACAGTGGCTTCTTTTGTGCCCTCTTCACTCTTTTTCCAGAGTATTTACTGGTAAATCAGTGAAAGAAAATGTTCTAGAATTTAAATATATAAAATAAAGACTCTTTCTAACAGACAAAAACAGAGAATTGTTTGCCACCAGATTTGCACTAAAAGAATTGCTAAAGATCTTCAAGCATACCTATTACTTACTAAAACAAGAATCTATAAAAGAATATAGAAATGGCATAAAGATAAAAATGTACCCTTCACTTTAATTGTTCTAAAAATCTTGAAAGTAAAATAATGGTCATGTGTGCTTATGATGTATGTAAAAATAAAAATAATGAAAAGAATAATTTACAAATTATAGAAAAATACACAGTATATACAATTGTAAGATCTGTCATATTTGAGGCAGTATTTATTTATTGTTTGAAAATGTATATTATCAGCCCTAGAATAATACTTTAAATGGTTTGCTAACCAAATATAGCAGAAAAAGAGAAATAAGGAAAAAGGAGAGATAGCAAAATAAGAATAACTTTCAAGGTGGTATATTAATCCAATCATATCAATGCTAATGCTGAATAAAAACAGTCTGATTACCAGTTAAAAGAAAGATTACCAATTAATTTAAAAGCAAGTACTAAGAATACCCTATCCATGAGAAAACTACTTGAACAACAAAGATATACATTTGTTAAACAGATGCAGCACTGGAGGTGCTCACATGTTTATGCCAAGATTTTGGAACATAGCTACCTAGCCAATTGACTAAAGATATCCATATTTGTGTCTATTCCCAAGAAAGGGGATCCAACTGAAAGTCAAAACTATTGAATAATATCATTAATATCACACACAAGCAAATTTTACTAAAGATCATTAAAAGCAACTACTGCAGTATAGAAAAAAGGAACTGCTGGAAAATCAAGCCAGATTCAGAAGAGGACAGGAACCAGGAACATCACTGCTGACATCAGATGGATACTAGCTGAAAGCAGAGAATACCAAGAAGATGTCTGTCTAGGTTTTATTAAATATGCAAAGGCATTTGACTGTGTGGATCATAAGAAATTGTGGATAACACTTTGAAGAGTGGGAATACCAGAACACATAATTGGACTCATGAGGAATCTGTACATGGACCTGGAGACAGTCATTCATACAGACGAAGGAAACACAGCCTGGTTTAAAGTTGAGTGTGTCAGGGCTATATCCTTTCACTGTACCTCTACAATTTCTATGCTGAGGAAATAATCCAACAAACTGGACTTTATGATGAAGAGCATGGCATCAGGATTGGAGGAAGACTTATTAACAACCTGCCTTATGCAGATGACACAACTCTGCTTGCTGAAAATGAAGAGGATTTGAAACATTTACTGATGAAGATTAAAGAACACATCTTTCAGTATGGATTGCAACTCAACATCAACAAAACAAAAATACAACTGGGTCAGTATGCAACTTCACAATACATGGAGAGAAGATTAAAGTTGTACAATATTTTGCTTTACTTGGTTCTACAATCAACACCTGTGGAAGCAGCAGTTAAGAAATTAAAAAGTTGATAACATTTGGAAAAGCTGTGGCAAAAGATCTCTTTAGAGTATTGAAAAGTAAAAATATCACATTGAAGGCAAATGTGAGCCTGACTCATGCCATGGTATTTTCAGTCACATCACATGGTTCTGAAAGATGGACATTGAACAAGGGAGACAGGAGAATAATTAATGCTTTTGAATTATGGTGCTGGAGATGATTATTGAATATACCATGGACTGCCAAAAGAACCAACAGATGTTTCCTAGAAGAAATACAACCAGACTGCTTTTTGGAAGCAAGGATGGCTAGACTTCATCTTACATATTTTGGATATATCATCAGGAGGGATCAATCCCTGGAGAAGGACATCATGCTTGGGAGAGTGGTAGGTCAACAAAAGAAAGGAAAACCCTCCAATGAATGGGTTGACACAGTGTTTGTAACAATGGGCTTAAAGAGAAATAAGATTGTTTGCCTGGCACACAATCAGGGAGTGTTTTGTTCTGTTTTACATATGGTTGATATGAGTTGTCACCTAACAACAACAACAACAACAAAAATCTACTTTAATAATAGAGACATAAATTTGTTATAAGAAAACTCATAGAAAAGATACAATATGTAATCATCAATTAAAAAATTAACTACAACTGCTATATTAACCTTAGTTGAAATCACTATTGGAACAAGAGTTTACCAGTACTGAAAAGGGATATACAACTGTAAAGGAGCCAGCTTGTCAAGGAACATTAAAAGTTGAAACAAGAATGGACTAATGTCAGAGCTTTAAAATATATTCATCAAAATCTCATAGAACTGAAAAGAGAAGTAGATCTTTTCACATATGATAGGAGACATCAACATCTCTCAGTAAGGGATAGAACACTATATACTACACTTTCTGCCACCATTTTTTCTTCTGTCATTTTTTCAGACATAAAATTTCATGTCATCTTTATTTCTACCTTTCTAATATATCATCTATAGTCAATATTTAAAAAGTATATGAGCCTTATGCATTTATTGGAGGAATAAGTATAATCTCAAAGACTCATATAAAGTTTGAAAAGCACAGATATATATCTCAGGGTGATATTACTACTCCTATCTATAAGGTGTAAACCACCAAAAGATAAATTAATTCGTGAGTATTAGAAAACAATGTTTTAATTTGACAAAAATCATTTTTCTTTCAATTCATTTCATCAAAAATTATCATTTAATAATAATGTCTTTGCAAATATTACATCTTCCTCAGGGAACAATTGTTGGCATTTGAAAAAAAAGTTCACAGAAAGTACACTGACACAAAAATTAAAAGAATTTCATTTTCCAAGTCATTGTAAAGTGTTTTTTATAAGTGTTCATCTAAAATATGTAAGGCTTCCTTTGCTATCTTTAGTAGCACATCTTGCAAGGGAATAATTTTGTCACTTTATTTTTCTTTACGTTGTTGTTGTTGTTGTTGTTGTTGTTGTTGTTGTTGTTGTTGCTGTTAGGTGCTATCGAGTTGGGTCCGTCTCATAATGACCCTATGTACAACAGAATGAAACAATACCTGACACTCTGCCATGCCTGGCACTATGTCAGTGATTCTCTGCTCTTCACAGGGTTTTCAATGGTTGGCTGTTTTGTGATTGCTTCAGTAGTGGATTGCCACATCCTACTCCCAATTTTGCCATGCTGGGGATTGTACCCATGGCTTCAGGGAGCACAGAGCAGCATTCTATCAACTGAGCTAAACTCCAGCCCTTTCCTAACTATATGTACCTAGGATACCATAAAAACAGAAGCAAAATGTTGAATTAAGCTACTTCTCATTAACTATTTTATTGATGACCTTTATGTAGTTTTGTGTATGTGTGATGCTTTTTAGAAACAAACTATTAGTTTCATAGTTTTATTATGCCAATATGATTTATTCTGCTTGGAAACAAGGTGAGGGATGAACACAATACCTTTGAAATTACTTGTAGCTAAAATTTTTCTAAAGATAATGCTGTTAAGTCAAATTTAAAGAAAAGAAAGACCATAGGTTAGAGAATTATTTTCATATGAGAAAAATAGTTTACTTCTGAAAGTAGATACATAAAGTATCTAAAAATGGGAGGGCTCATCACTCCCAATTCTGTTATCCATCTGGGTAGAAGGTAACAGGGGTACAAGTCTCATCACTGACTGAGACTAAAGGGTCAATGAGTTCTAAGTGTCAATGAAGAGTGAAGGGCAGCCAAGTAAGCCAACAAAAATGAGGCAGATGCATAACAAATGTGCTTGTGCAAATTTAGTAGTTATGTGTCCTTTCATTGGTGTAAGAGCTGAGATATGTAGATGGCATGAGTATTTACAGGGCTGCAGATAATTAAATGCCCATTGAAATTTCCAGAAGACCAATAAAAGGTTTTGTTCCCTATCAAATATTCTTCAGGGTTGGGTCAAAATCAGGCAGCAGAATAATGTTCCAGTTTTTAAGATAAGCAATAGTGTTGCACTGACGTTTATTCACCATTGGCTGCCTGTGACGACTCATGTGTATCTGCCTGTATAGGTTTCCCTGCATTCTCCATTTTTCCTGCCCTGGTCTACTCAAGTCCTACCCCCAATCATTTTGATTATTAACTGTTTACATATCTACTTACTTATTTACTTACTTATATTTTGCAGTTGGGAGAAGGACCTGGCAACCCACTCCCAAAAAATCAACCCACCATTGAAAACCCTATGAACAGCAGAGAAGCACTAACAATAGTGATTCACCTGTTGTAGGTAGGGTCGCTATGAGTCAGATACCGACTCGATGGCACCTAAGAACAACATTTTGCAGTGCTTGGGTGTTGGACCTAGGGCCTTATGCATGATAGACAAGGGCTTCTACCACTAAGCTATACTCCCAGACCCTTTTCTACTTTTTTTGTTTGTTTGTTTTTGAAACAAGGTTTCACTAGGTTGCATAGGCTGCCTCCAGTCTGGTACTTGCCACCCTCAAGTGCCTCAGTGTCCTGAGTCTCTGTGTTACAGGCTTGTGCCAAGCTGCCTGGCCTTGTCACAGTATTTATACAGACTGCTGAGAAAATAGCTATTCCTTGATCAATACTCAGTTTCCTTACTTGGCCCCTTCTGTTGAAATATAACTGAAAACTCCATCCTCAGTCATTACACATTTCTCAGAAAGCACTTTGGAATTTTTTCACACTCCTTTAACTGTCGAAAACTGTTCATTTGCCAGGCTCAGTATTGTATACCTGTAATTCCCATGACTCAGGAGACGGAGGCAGGAGGATTACACCTCGGAGGTCAGAGGCAGCCCATGTAATTGAGCGAGGCTCTGTCTCAAGATAAAAAACGAAAAAGCATCTGGGGCACAGATCAATGATAGAGAACTTGAAAAAGTGTGTGCAAGGTCCTGGGTTCAGCCCCTCCAGTACTTGAATAAATAAAACCTGTCAATTTACAAATTTAAACAATTTAAAGTCTGGAATGTTTTATTCCTGTATTTCCTAGTTCTTGAACAAAAATTTGGCATATAATAAGTGCCTAACCAATATCTGTTGCATGCACATACAGATGGCCTACTGAATGAAGAGGATTGTTGCTTTGTGCTAGGAATACTTGCCAACAGAGGCATTGTGAGATGAAATGTGATCTGGGATAACACGCTAGTACCAATACCCTCAATTTTGTTGCAAAATTTAAGACCTGGCCATTTATGATCTTTAGAGACCTAAGGTTTTAAATGGCCTGCAGCAGTATCAACATGGCACCCGAGCCCATCAGATCTCGGAAGCTAAGCAGGGTTATTACTTGAATGGGAGACCGCTTGGGAATACTGGGTGCTGTAGGTTTGGGAAAAGTACATGGCAGCCCACTTCTAAAAACAATCAGCCTCCAAAAACCCTATGAATAGCAGAGAGGAACTGTCCAAGTACTGGGCAAGGCACAGTATCTGGTAGTGTTTCATCTGTTGTAAATAAAATCACTATGAGCCCGACCCGACTTGATAGCACCTAACAAAAACAACAACAAAACAGTTTTAAATCTATGTTTCTCTTCTGTACACCTAGTCATGTTAACTACAAATATAAGAAAAAACAATAAATAAATAATTTTAGAATAACAATGTAAACATATAAAACAATACATATAAATAAATATACCTGGTGTTCCTATGTTTCAACTCTAATTCTACTTTATGTAAACATTAAATTGAATTTTGTTTCTTTCAATAAACCTTTCTCTTTTACCCAGAAGAGAGCACTAGCTATGAAACAGGCTGTAACTTTTACTTACATCTGTGAAGATGTCTAATTTTATAAGTAAAATAATCATAGTGCTATTTAAATAATATTATGTCCATAGATAGAGTAAAACTAATGTTAAAACTTAATGACACTTCATATTATGATATTGGGAAGGTTTATAGCTCACATTATGAGAATTATCAAGATATGATTATCCATTTCTTTTTAACTTTCAAGATCCATGATTATTTAAAATAATGGGCTACAATTCCCTTGCCTCATGTTTAGCATAAAAGTTTATCTAACATATTATATTTTTCCTACCAGTATCATATATTTTATCTGAGCTTCAAAAGATATTATGCATGCATTACTACATTCGTGTTCATAAAAGAAAATATTCAGGGAGAACTTTTTAGGACTATACATGAATTTGAGTGAGTGCTGGAAATTAAGAAAACTGATAGAAGAAGATGAGGTAAAATCTACTATGTTGCCTGGAACTCATTTGGTAAATAGTGGATAACCAGTCACTTATGTCAATGGGAAACATTCTTTAGAGTAACCAAAGTTTTGTTTTTCATGAAAATAAACTCCATTGTGTATATTTAAGGTGCATAACATGATGTTATAAGATACATACATGCACACATGTGCACACGTGCATGCACATACTAAAATGGTTTCTACTGATGTTATAAACTTTTGGAAATCATTAAAATAAATGAGTCACATACTGTAATATTGCAGTCTTCTTTTTTCATACATCTTCAATAATTTTAAATTGTTCAATACCTACTTTAAATTTTGGAATTTCCCATTAATCATCATATTGTATACAACCCTTAAGTGTTTATCTTTCATTATTTTAAAACTTTCATTTCCAGCAGTAGTGGTGGTTTCAAAAACTCAACAATAGCATTTCACTTAGAAATTACTTTACAGAGATGATTATTAATAGAATGCCAGCATGATAAAATAATATAAAAAATAAATTTCTTATAAAAATAATTTTTCTTACAATAATAATGATGATAATAATAGTAGCACATATCATGAGTAGGTACTCTTCTAAGTCTTTGTATCTTTTTCATTATTTAATCTTCACAAAAACTTTATAAAGTGTGTACTAATAACTGCTTTTAACCTACAAAGAAACTGAGGCACAAATAAGTTAAAGTATTTTTGTTAGATTACTCATCTCCAAAACACATACTGTTATTGAATAAAAGAAATAGAAGTTTGACAACTGAGTAAAGAGCTTTCTTCTAATATTTAAAATTATACCTAGTGGATTAAAAAATTAATGTAGGACCTGAAACTGTAAAACTACTAGAAGAGAGTAAAGAGAAAAGATTGTTTGACATTTGTCTTATCAAAGATTTTTTTTGGATATAACCCCCAAAACATTGGTAAAAAAAAGTAAACATATGGGCAAATTAATTTATATCAAACTAAAATGCTTCTGCATAGACAAAGAAGGAGTCAACGTTGAAGACACAACCTATACAATAAAAGAACATACTTGAAACCATACATCTGATTGGGAGTCTGTATTGACTAGCATTTCATTACAACAATGTAATACCCAAGGAAGGATAATTTTATAAACAAAAGAAGGTTACTCAGCTCACAGTTCTGGAAGGTCATAGAGCAAGATTCAGTAGCCACATTTGTCTGGCCTATGGTGAGGGCCTATAATGGACTGTAGAACCATAGCAGAACCTTGTGTGGGAGGCAGTGATTTCATCTTTAGAAAGGAAGCTAGAGAGTAAGTCAGGGGTCAGGCTCAATATTATAATAACCTGCCCTTTAAGAACCCAGGGGTCCCATGAGATTTACCATATTTCCTTCTGTGTGCTGCACCCTCAGTGCCCAAGGACCCCCCCCCATTATGCTCCACCTCTTAAAGGTCCACCACCCCCCTTGCCACACTGAGTAGCAAGGTTCCAACAAATAAATATTGGAGAACATCTTAAACCATACCCCCAACACAGCAAGGTAAGTATTTAAAGTACATAAAAAACTCAAATCAATAAGGGAACAAGTGCCAACAAAAAATAGGCAGGGAGCTTAAACAGTGACATGATAAAAGAAGACACAAGTGGCCAAGAAGTGCAGGCAGACCTCAGCTTATTGTGCTTTGTTTCATTTGTGCTTTGCAGATATTGCAATTTCTACAAATTGAAGGTTTTTGAGATGGGTGAGTCTATCAGTGAGATTTTTCCAAGTGTATGTGTTCAATTGTCTCCATGTCATATTTTGGCAATTCTCTTGATATTTCAAACTTTCCCAATATTATTATAGTTTATGCTGAGATGTGGCCTGGGATCTTTGGTGTTATTATTGTAATTGCTTTCTTGAACCACCAATGCTACCCATATGACTTGGTGAACATAATTAATAAATGTCTGTGTTCTAACTGCCCCACCAATTGGCCATTCTCCCCTCTCTCTTCCTCTCTTTGGGCCTTCCTATTCTGTGAGATACGACACTATTGAAATTAAGCCAGCTAATAATCATTTAATGTCCTACCAGTGTTCAAGGGTAACAAAGACTCACAAGCCTTTCCTCTAATCAAAAACTAGAAATGATCAGTTTTAGGGAAGAAGGCATACTCAAAGCCAAGATAGGCCAATAGGCCTCTTGCACCGGTTAGACAAATTGTGAATGCAGTTTAAAAGTTCCTAAAGGAAATTAAAAGTAGTACTCCAATGAACCCCCCAACGGATAAGAAAGCGAAAGAGATTTATTGCTAATACGGAGAAAGTTTTAATGCTCCAGAGAGATCAAACCTCCTACAACATTCCATTAAACCAAAGCATAACCCAGAGCAAGGGCCTACCTGTCTTATATTCCAGGAAGGCTGAGGGAAGTGAGGAAACTGCAGGAAAAAAGTCTGATCCTAATAGAGATTGGATCATGAGGTTGAGGAATGAAATCATATAACATAAATGAACAAGATGAAGAAGCAAGTGCTTATGTAAAAGATAAAGCAGGTTATTTAAAAGATCTAGCCAAGATAATTGGTGAAGTTGGCTGTACAACATATTTTCAATGTAGACCAAAAGCCTTATACTGGAAATAGATGCCACCTTGAATTTTCATAGCTGAAGAGGAGAAGTTAATGTCTGGTATCAAAGCTTCAAAGGACAGGCTTATACTTATTAGAGAGAAGCACAGCTGGTGACCTTTAAGATGAAGCCAATGTTCATTTTCCATTTTGAGAATCCTAATATCTGTAATAATTATACTAAATCTACCTGCCTGTTTAGTCTATAAGTGGAACAAAACCCTAGATGAGTGCACATCTGTTTACTACATGATTTAATGAATATTTTAAACAGGCTATTAAGAGTTATTGCAGAGAATGAAAGATTTCTTTCAAAATATTGCAATGTTCAAAGACAATGCACCTCATTACCCAAGGTCTTTGATGAGGATGTACAATGAGGTGAATGTTGTTTCAATCCCTAATGAAACATTCATTTTGTGTCCCATTGATCAAGAAGTAATTTTGAATGTAAAATCGCATTATTTAATAAATGTGTACTATAATGCTATATAGTTTCCATAGATTATTATTCCTCAGATAAACCTGGACAAAGTAAATAAAATACCTTCAGGAAAGTTTCACAGTCATAAATAACATTAAGAACGTTTGTGACTCATGGAAACAGGTGAGAAAAAAAACATGGGAAGGCATTTGAAACGAGCTGTTTGCACCCCTCGTGGATGATGTTAAGGGGTTCAAGACTCTGCTGGAGGAGGTAACTTGAGATTTGTTGCAAACAGCAAGAAAACTAGAATTAGAAGTGGAGCATTAAAATCTGATAGAATTGCTGGGCATGGTGTCACACGCCTGTAATCCCAGCGGCTTGAGAGGCAGAGGCAGGAGGATCCCAAGTTTGCGACCAGAGGCAGTCTGTGTAGTTTAGTGAGACCCTGTCTCAAAAAAGTACAGAAATGGCTGGGGGTGAAACTCAATGGTACAGTACTTACAAAGCATGCAAGCACAGGACCTGGGTTCATCTGCCAGCATCACAATAAATAAAGAAATAAATACACAGATAGATAGATAGATAGATAGATAGATAGATAGATAGATAGATAGATAGATAGATGATAGATAAAAAAAGATGTGATAGAATTGCTGCAATCTCATGATCACGTGTGTGTGTGTGTGTGTGTGTGTGTGTGTGTGTGTGTGTGTGTGTGTGTTACTGGGGGTTGAACCCAGGACCTCGTGCTTGCATGCTTTGCAAGTGCTGTGCCACTGAGCTGCACCTCCAGCCAATTTTTTGTACTTTTTGAGACAAGTTATTGCTAAATTACACAAACTGCCTCTGGTCTCAAACTTGTGATCCTCCTGCCTCTACCTCCAAGTGGCTGGGATTATAGGCGTGCGCCACCACTCCTGGCTCATGATCACACTTTCAATGATGAGGAGTTACTTCTGATGGGTGAGCTAAGAAAGTAATTTCATGAGAAGTAATGTATTCTTGGTAAAAACGCTGTGGACATTGGTTGAAATGGCAACATATGAGTTGAAATATTACATAAACTTAGTTGACAAACAAATGACAGTGTTTGAGAGGAATGATTCCAATTCTGAAAAAAGTTCTTATGTGGGTAAATAGCTATCAAAGAGCATCATAGATTAAATGAAATTCTATTAGGAAAAGAAGAGTCAATTGATAGACCAAACTTTGGTGTTATCTAATTTTAAGAAATTAATACAGCTACCTCAAACTTGGGCTGGGATTTAGCTCAGTGGACAGAGCACTGCGCTGCAGTCTCTGAGGTCCCGAGTTCAATTCCCAGCACCGCAAAAATGGGAGAAGGACCTGGCAATCCACTCCCAAGGCAATCCCAAAGCAGTCAGCCGTTGAAAACCCTATGAGGGTCGCTATGAGTCGGATACCAACTTGATGGCACCTATCAACAAACAACAACCTCAACCTTTGGCAAACACCTTGATCAGTTAGTAGCCACAGACATCAAAACACACCCTCCATCACCAAAAATATTATAAGCCACTGAAGGCTCAGATGATTGTTAGCATTTTCTTGATATAGTGTATTTTAAATATACACTGTTTTAGATATAATGCTAAACATTTATTGAGCATTATAATTTATTGAATTATGTCAGTGGTGATGTTGTTAGGTGCTATTGAGTCCAGTCTGACTCACAGCAACCCTGTGTACAACAGAATGAAACTCTTCCCAATTCTGTGCCAGGCACATGGTCTTTTTTGTTTAAGCCCATGTTTGTAGATGCTATGTCAATCCATTTAGTTGAGGGTCTTCCTCTTTTTCATTGATCTACCACTCTCTCAAACATGATGTCTTTCTCCAGGGATTTGTCCCTCCTGACTACATGTTCAAAATACGTAAGAGTAGCCTAGCCAGCCCTGCTTCCAAGGAGCACACTGGTTACACTTTTTCTAGGACAGATATGTTGGTTATTTTGGCAGTCCATGGTATATTTAATATTTTTCTCAAGCACCATAATTCAAAAGCATCAATTCTTCTCCTGTCTCCCTTATTCATTGTCCGGCTTTCACAGGCATATGGTAGGATTGAAAAATACCATGGCATGACGCAGGGACACTTTCATGTAAAGTTTATATGCATTAGGAAGTCAGAAACTTGTGAAACATGTTTTATTTGAAATATTCACTTTACAGCTTTGGTGTGGAGCTGAACCTAAAATATCTCTGAAGCATTCCTGCCTATGAAAAGATGCTCAACATCACTAGTCATCATGGAAATGGAAATCCAAAACCCAATGAAGTATAGCCTCACATCTTTCAGAATAGCTATTATCATAAGTAAGAAAGCTAATAAGCGTTGGTGAAGATGTTGGGGAAGAGAACTTTTGTACATTGTTGCTAAAAATAGTAAATGATATAGTCATTATAGAAAAAGCACGGAATTTCCTCAAATAATTAAAAAACAGAACTTTATAATGATCTAGTAGTTCTACTTCTGAGTTTACACATCCAAAGGAAATTAAATCAGCATGTCAAAGAGACAGTTACACTCCATATTCATTGCAGCATTATTCATACTTGCTAAAATATGGAACCAATCTAAATGTCCATTAACTGATGAGTGAGTAAAGTAGTAGCCTATATATACACAATAGAGGATTGCTCATTATTTAAAAAGAAGGAAATTCTATCCTTTGAAACCATTTGAATAAACCCGGAGGACATTATGCTAACAGAGATATAACAGATGAGAGGAGAAAAAATTTTCACAATCTCACGTATAGGAGGAATGTAAATAAAATCAAACTCAGAAGCAGAGTGTAGAATGTTTGTTGTCAGGGGCTGGAGGGGATGTTATCAGGGGGAAATGGGAAAATGGAAGTCAAAGCACAAGCAAGTTTAGGTAGAAGGAATAAGGTCTGGAGATCTGTTGTGCAGCCGTATGACCATGTTGTTATTGTTGTTAGGTGCTGACTAGTCTAGTCAGACTCATAGCGGTCTATGTACAGCAGATCTAAACACTTGCCAATTCTGTGCAAGGCAAACAATCTTATTTATGTTTAAGCCCATTGTTGCAGACACTGTGTCAATCCATCTGGTGGAGGGTTTTCCTCTTTTGCGTTGACCTGCCACTTGCCCAAAGATGATGTCCTTCTCCAGGGATTGATCTATCCTGACTACATGTCTGAAATATGTAAGACACAGTCTGGCCATTTTTGCTTCCAAGGAGCACTCTGGTTGCACTTCTTCTAGAACAGATTTGTTGGTTCTTTTGGCAGTCCATGGTATATTCAATAGACGTCTCCAGCACCACAATTCAAACGCATCAATTCTTTTACTGTCTCTCTTGTTCAATGTCCAGCTTTCACAACCATAAAATGCCACTGAAAATACTATGGCATGAGTCAGACGCACCTTCCTCTTCAATGTGACAACTTTGCTTTTCAATACTCTAAAAGAGATCTTTTGCCACAGCTTTTCCTAGAGCAATGTGTCTTTTGATTGCTTGACTGCTGCTTCCATGGGTGTTGATTATAGAGCCAAGCCAAGCAAAATCTTGGACAACCTCAATCTTTTCTCCATTTATTGTGAAGTTGCGTGCTGACCCAGTCGTAAGGATTTTTGTTTTGTTGATGTTTAGTTGTAACCCATATTGAAGGCGATGATCTTTGATCTTCATCAGTAAATGTTTTAAATCCTCTTCATTTTCAGCGAGCAGAGTGGTGTCATCTGCATAACACAGGTTGTTAATGAGTCTTCCTCCAATCTTGATTCCGTGTTCTTCCTCATAAAGTCCACCTTCTCAGATTATTTGCTCAGCGTATAAATTGAAGAGATAGGGTGAAAGTATACAGCCCTGACGCACACCTTTCTCAACTTTAAACCACTCAGTGTTTCCTTGTTCTATTCAAACAACTGCCTCCTGGTTCGTGTACAGATTTCTCATGAGCACAATTAGGTGTTGTGGTATTCCCATTTTCCAAATTGTTATGCACAATTTATTATGATCCACACAATCAAATGCTTTTGCATACTCAATAAAACATAAACAGATATCTTTCTGATATTCTCTGCTTTCAGCTAATATCCACCTGACATCAGCAATGATGTTCCTGGTTCCCTGCCCTCTTCTGAATTCCACTTGATTTTCCAGTAATTCCCTGTCTATATACTACTGCAGTCACTTCTGAACGATCTTTAGTAGAATTTTGCTGGTGTGTGATATTAATGATATTGTCCGATAGTTTGCACATTCAGTTGGATCTCCTTTTTTGGTAATAGGCACAAATATGGATCTCTTCCAGTCGGTTGGCCAAGTAGCTGTTTTCCAAACCTGTTGGCACAAACATGTTAACACCTCCAGTGCTGCTTCTGTTTGTTGAAACATCTCTACTGGTATCCCATAGTACAGTTTTATTCAAGTCCACAGGCTCATGCTCTTTAAATCAATGGATTTCCCCCTAATTTATAATGCTCCATGTTTCTATGTCTTCATTTTCTTTTGTGTTTGAACCATGAAGGGTTGTTTTAAACCTAGTAAGAAAAAATTTACATTACTTCTCAGTAATGGGAATCTATTCAATGTGCATTAATTTTAGGGGACACTGACATAGATGTTCCTTTACACATGGATACTCTTTATTTTCCATAATTGAGCTATCCAAGAGCTCATGCAAGTAGAAGTACTGTTATATCCATAATAAGCTGTTAGTTTTGTGTTATTGAAAAAGGAACACACACACACATACTCTCTCTCTCTCTCTCTCACACACACACACACACACACACACACACACATATACACAAATAGCATAGATACTTCACCATCATCCTAAGAATAATCAGTATCTTTTTCACTAAATGATTGGACTATGATTTTAGGGGAAAAATGGCATGAGCTATTAGGAAAGTAAATCAGTGAGAATTTACTCCAGAAAACATTTCTATCTATGTATTCTTGTTAAAAGAGATTTCAGTTGAATTATGAAAGAATGACTTTGCACAACTGAGAAGAGTTTAGATAGATGCTTCTCATGTGGATAGTTGTTTCCTAAAGACAGACATACACACGTGCAGACCTAGGACAAATGCACAGGAGGGGCAGGTGGGAAAAGGAGGGCACAGAGGGAGCTCCAACATGCACTCCTCAAAGACTGACTGGAAACCAGGAGGTAGGTCTGGTTGCTGCTGCCCTGGCCACACAGGAGTTGGTGGAGTAAACATCAAAGTCAATGCACTGTTGAAGCCTCTAGGTCTGCCATGCAAGACCTTCTGATAATGTTGATTTTTTTTCCTTTTTGCCTTCCAAATTTTCAGGTACTTCCCATCACTAGAAATCTGTAGCCCACAAGAATACAGAGAAGAGGGCCCAGGCATGGATGTAAATGTTCATCATGCTGCATAACAATGCAGAGATGACCCAAAACATCAAGTTCTGGTTTTGGTGTGGCACTGTGTTAGTTAGCTTGTATATTGCTGCTACCAAAATACGTGACAGAAGCAACTTAAAGAAGGAAAGATTTATTTGGTTGATGGTTCAGATGACTTGAGTCCATATTGGCAGGGAGGCATGACTGAGGAGGTGTCAGGAGCTCCTGGCATATGACCTGCTCATATGGCAGTCACTCAGAAGTAGACAGCCCAAGTGGAAATGGGGGCCTGTGGAAAAAAAAAACCCTAAGTAACCTACTTCCACTCTCTATGTCCCACCTCCTAAAATTCTACAATCTTCCAAAACAGCACCACCACTTGGGGACCTGGAGTTCACATACAAGCCTTGAGGGCCATTTAATATTGAAATTGCAACACTCAGAATAACTCTAGAAGCCCAAGGTTATGAAATCCATTAACATAAATGTGAAATGTGCAATTCTACCAAAAAGATCTAGAAATCAGACAGAACAAAATCACAATTAAAGTCAAACTGGGTACAAGAGCCTAGTCAGGGGATCAGGTTAGGTTCCTATCAATGGATCAAGTAAATATGATATATAAACACAATGGAGTATTATTCAGTCATTAAGAACAACAAACTCATGTCATTTTCAAGAAGATGGATGGAACTTGGAGATGATCCTGTTAAATGAAATAAGCCAGATTTACAAAGATAAGTATCACCCATTTTCCTTCATAAGTGAAATCTTAAAAACGAAGAAGAAGAAGAAAAAGAAGAAGAGGAGGAGGAGGAGGAGGAGGAGGAGAAGGGGAAGGAAGAGGAAGAGGAAGAAGAAGAAGAAGAAGAAGAAGGAGAAGGAGAAGGAGAAGGAGAAGGAGAAGACGACGATGATGATGACATGAAGGTAAAAGGGAGACAGGGGAATAGGAACGGGACCAGAAGGAGTGGGGAAGAGGGGTAAGTGTGGGTTATGGGAAGGTAAATACAATCAGAATACATCATATATATATATATATATATATATATATATATATATGTGTGTGTGTGTGTGTGTGTGTGTGTGTGTGTGTGTGTGTGTGTGTACAAAATATAATGACACCCAATATTGTATGCAATTAATATATATTAATGGAAAGATTTGGGAGAAGGACCCAGCAGCCCACTCCTGAGACAGACAGCCATTGAATAACAGAATAAAAGAGAAGCACTGACAATTGTGCGAGGCATGGCACAGTTCTGAGGAGTGTTTTTTTCTGTTGTACATAGGGTCACTATAAGTTGGACATGAGTTGACAACATCTAAGCACCTAACAGAAACAATAAAAAGTTAATAAATAAAAAATGTTATGTGGAATAGTTTTATAGAAATAATTAAATGAATTAGATAACAAGAGAAGCAAACGTGAGAAATCATGCTACCTTAGAGGGGAAGTGAAAAAGGAGGAATGAGTCATTCATGAAACTTGATTATAAATTGTATTCTAGGACCTTGTAAATTTTGGTCAGTCCTTATGGCTTATTTCCCTCCTTATTTTTGTCTTCTAAATACATATTTCTGGTGCTTGATACAAAAGTACATTGTCCAAGGAAATATCCCAACTATGTTAATTTTCTATCATGTAAGTAATATTACTGTATTCTCTTTAGAATGAACTGATAAACTAGCATAACATAGTAATACATAAACTATAAAGACTGGACATTTAGATATAAATTTCAGCTCTGCCACTTATTAACTATATGGCCAAGACTAAGTGCATGTAATGAGAGCATTACCCATTTATCTGTTCCTCTGTTTCTCACGTATCAATTGAGTTTACTATTATTGGAAGGCATTAAGAAGATCTAATATATTGTTATTCATTTGGTTCTTAGAAGATTTCTTGGTAAGTAGCAAGTGCATTTGTTTGATAAATTGATAACAATGGATAAACAAATGTACCACAAAATATATGAACTTGTAAAATAATTCTTTCTCTGCGCATAACGGAGACTGGATCCTTTACACAAGTATTTCAGAAAAGTCTAGCAAGAAAATAATGATTGACAAAAGACCAATAACTACTATATGTAATTCTCCTTTGCTCTATTGGTTCTCTTTTAAAATCTAATGCATCTGCCACTTAGAATCATGTAACTGAAGAGATCTTGGCCAAAAATTTTCTCCTTTTCTTTACTCTGTGTGGACTACCCGCCTCTATATGTTATAAAAACAATAATCAAACTCAACACTGGAACTTTAGATACTTAAAAGAGATTAGAGACTGCAAAGTACTTATTGCAGATTGGTGAATTTAATAATGCTTGATTATTTTCTAATGTTATTTCTCATAAAGCCCTAGGCTCTAATTGGTTAATAATGACATATGTAGATCCTTAAGAATATGTTCATTAATCATAGGAAAATAGTATTGTACAATGAATGATAAACAGCTAGTCATTATAATTATTTGTGTGTACTTGGTGAAATGCACTTGTGAAGAAGCTCAGTATTAGGCCTTACTGCTTTTTTACCAGCTCTCCAATGTTTTCTAAAATAGATATTTTAAATACCTTATTTAGAATTTGGGATTGGTTTCCAAGAAAGAGCTATCCATGTATCTATCTCATATATTATTGGAACTGGCATAATTTATTTTCTTTCTTTCCTCGTGTCTTCCCTCCTACCTTCCCCTCCCCTTTCTTCTCTTTCTTCCTTCCTCCCTCCTTCTCACCTTCCCTTCCTTCCTTCTGTCCTTCCTTCATTTTCCCCTTCTTTTCCTTCTTGGTCTATAAGATTTTCAAAAAGATGCACCCTAACTTTTCCAAATAAATAATTCTGCTAACATTGTTGTTGTCCAAATAAGTATATCTGCTAACATATTCTAATAAAAATCAATACTTTTGCTTTGTATATTGTATTTCCTTAAATTTCATGATTTCATGACAGATATGTCATTTTTGTGACAGTTTTCTGCTTTTATTATTTTACTCTATTTTTAATTTCTAACTTTTACTTCATATGATGGTACAAATATTGCTGTTTTGGTTTTCTTTATTTTCCCATCATAAAAACTCAAAATTTTATTTATTTTTTATTTCTTATCTTTAATCCTTATTTATTTATTTATTTGTTTGTTTGTTGGGGCACTGGGGGTTGAACCCAGGGCCTTGCACTTGCATGCTTTGCAAATGCTGGACCACTGAGCTGCATGCCCAGCAATTTTTTACTTTTTGAGACAGGGTCTTGCTAAATTACACAGACTGTCTGTGGTCTCGGACTTGGGGTCTGCCTGCCTCCACCTACCAAGTGGCTGGGATTAGAGGTGTGCACTACCACACATGGCCATTTTTTATTCTTTTTATCTACTTTTTTCTTGGCCCTTAAAAATATCATGAAACTAAAAATTTCTCCCTTAGAAATCTAATGCAGCAGTCTCTAGTCCTCAGTAAGCTGGTTCAAATTTAATGTCACAGAGAGCATTGGCACTGACACTGTGCCATCTGCACGGTCAGGACAAGGACAAGCCGCAAAGAGACCATGAAGAAATCTTTGTGAGCTTAACCTTTGCTCACTTACCAAAATAATTCAATCCCTACTCAATCTGTGTTAATCCTTTCGGTTTCTTTACTAAACTGAACTCTGGCTTTAGTCTGATGAGTATTCTACTCTTAATGGAAGCTGATCTTTGTTTTGTATCTTTCTCATCTATTGATAGTATGACCTTAGCACTTTTTTTTTTAACTCAACAAACATTTTCATGTATCTATTATATGCCTCTGCTCCTGCTAGGTGTTGTACAAACAGTAAACAAAAACAAAATGAAACAGACATTTCTGATCTTACAAAGGTCTCAACTCGGGGAGGAAAACTAAAATGTCACAGGAATTTAGCATGCTTTTTAGAATAGAAGCTAAAGGTCTTTTTTCAGCAGAATAAAAAGCGTCTATAATCTCTACACTATTTCAAATTTTAAATAGGGACAGGAGGTGCAATGGGCAAAGAAGGTTTCGTGAAAGAGCTATTATAGCTTTGCTCCATGGCACATTTCTGTAATCCCAGAGACTTAAGCGACTGAAGCAGGGGATTGCAGCTTCAAGGCCAAAGGCAGCCTGTGTAACTTAGCAAGACCTTGTCTCAAAAATAAAATAGAAAATGAAAAAGAGGTTGCCGGTGCAGCTCAGTGGTGGATCACTTACCTAGCACGTGTGAGCCCTGAGTTCCACCCCCAATATCACTAAAAAACAAAACAAACAACAAATTTCCTACAAAGGAAATATAGCCTTTGCTGATTTATAAGTGATTAATGGATTTCCAAATAGACAATAAAAAGGAGATATCCCAGGGAAAAGACCAGTGTATGTATGCAAAGAACACAAAAATAGATTGGGAAAGATGTGTATTCTGCAGTTGTGTGCTTAGACAGAAGTGGTCTTAAAAGCCACATTAACAGACTGTGATCTTATCCAGCAGTTTGCTTGTATAAACTTGTAAACCCTGACTCTACCCATATCTTTCCAACTCAGGCTTTAGTTAGGTGAGGTCTGTAGCTTAAACTTGGCTATAGGTGGAGTAATTATACTGCAAGAATTGGCAAACACCACAAGCTGCAGTCTTTTATCCCAGAGATCCAATTGTTAAGCATCTACAAGCACATTTATTGTTTAATCTATTGTGTAATAAGGAGTTATTATAAGATTTTAAAGCAGATTGGGAAAGCTAGAGTTGCATTTCCATTGCTTAGCTTACTAGCACTATTATAATAAATTATTACCAATCTGGTGGCCAAAAGTCTACCATAAGTGTCAGTAGGCTAATGTTGGGGCACCACAGGGCTGCATTTCTTCTGAAAGCTGGGAGAATCCATTTCCTTACCTTTCTCAGTTTGTACAAGTTGACTGCTTTCCTTAACTCATGACTCCTTTCTTAGTCAAAAACAGCAATGGCTGGAAGAGTCTTTCTTCCATCACATCATTTTGATTCTGGCTCCTGCCTCCCTCTTCCACTTAAAAAGACCCTGATGATTTTACTGGGGTCCTTGGAAAGTCAGGATGACTTGCTTAACCAAGGTCAGCTGAACAATACATTCAATTGCATCTGCAAACTAATTTCCCCTTTTCCATAGTATTTAATACTGTATATTTGCAGTTTCTAAGGAATAGGACATGGATATCTCTGGGTGACCATTATTCTATGGACTGTTGCATTTAATAAAGTTTGTTCTGGAAGTGATATGGAAGATGGACTAGGAGCTTTCAAAACTCTAAGTTAGAAGCATATGGAAAGACTTGCTGAGACAAGACCTAAACATGAATTAAGATAGTGGAAGAAAGAAAAATTGATAATGTCAAGAAATAATTTCACTAACGTGCATCTCGGTTCATGGAAAATAAATGAGCCAAAAGCCTCAATACGATGAAAAACTATATCAACAACTAATGATATTCTTTCCATTTCCATTTGGAACAAATGGAAAAGTTGCCAAAGAGAGTGTACATAGTGTTAAATTGCCTATTTTGTGTTAGACTGCAAATCAACACCACAATCTTTATGATATTTATCAAATCCTGGCAAGTAAATAAAAAACAACAGTTACTTTGCTTCTTCAAATCTCTCTCTTCTGTCTTTCCTTTTGCTTTATGACCTCTTCCTTCTCGTCCTCTTCCTTTTCCTCCTCTCCCTCCTCCTCCCCCACTTCTTTCCCTTTTTCTTTTCTTTTTGGCATACTTAGGGGTTGAACCCAGGGCCTAGCTCATTCTAGACAAGCACTCTCACTGAGTTGTCCCTCCAGCTCTGCTCCCTGCCTGCCCCTTTTAATTTTGAGACAAGTTCTTGCTAAACTCTGCAGGCTGCCTCTAGCCTCAGACTCAAGATCCTCCTGCCTTAGCCTACTGAGTAGCTGGGGTTCTAAAATATTCTGCTCATGACTTTGAAATAAGTAACAGTTGAGTGGAAAGATATCATTTTGTTGTTTACACATTTTTGCTCTAAATGAAACCTTTGAGAAGAATTCTAATAAATTTAACTGAGTCCTAAAACTGGCATTAAAGTCTATACGTTTGCATCTCTGAAAAAAAATTGCACAAACCACTTATAAAACTGTTATGGAAATGAAATAGTTGTCACTGACATAAGAAGACACATCGTATATTATCATTATATTCTAGAGCCAGGCCTCAGCTGAGTTGGTAGAGCACTGCTCTGCACTCTCTGAGGACCCGAGTTCAATATCCCACACCACAAAAATAGAAGGAATGTGGCAATCCACTCCCAAAGCAATCCCGAAACAATCAGCCATTGAAAACCCTATGGGACTACGAGTCAGCTACAACTTGACAGCACCTGACAAAAATAACATCATTATATTATTACATATTATGTGCAAAGACATATGCCTGCAGCCATATCACTGTGGCGTCTGATCCCATCAGATCACGGAAGCTAAGCAGGGCCAGGCATGGTTAGTACTTGGAGGGGAGAGTGCCTGGGAACACCACATGCTATAGGCTTGGGATAAGGATCTGGCAACCCACTGGTGTGTACTCAATCCAGCATGTACTCACCTGGCCTCAGAGGAGGCTGCCCTCTCTGCTCACTGTCTCCACTTGTGCTGGAATTTTTTATTCCTCGAGTAGCTCACTCCTTTTGCAACATTTGCGACCTTTGCACTTGCTGTTATTCCTCCCTGGCCAAAAAACAATCATTATTGAAAACCCTGTGAATAACAGAGAAGCACTGACAATGGTGTTTTGCCTGTGTGCATAGAATCGCTATGAATTAATACTGACTTGACAGCACCTAACAGCAGCAACAACATAAGGACATATATAACTTTATACAAAGGCTGGGGTTTAGCTCAGTTGGTAGAGTACCACTCTGCATTCTGAGGACCCAGGTTCCATCCTCAGCACCACAAAAATATGGGGAAATGATGTGGCAATACACTCCTGAAACAATCCCAACACAATCAGCCATTGAAAATGCTATGAGGTTCATTGTGCGTTGGACCCAACTGGGTGGCACCTAACAACAACAACAACAACTTTATACATATTCTTAAAATAGTGAAAT